>JAYMFT010009741.1:0-31732 GCA_038088735.1 Panulirus argus
TTCAATTAGGGCCCGGCCTTGATGTGGACTTTTGTCCGTGACTGGAGCCTTCAACATAAAAAAAAAAAAAAAAAAAGGTATAGTGTGGCAGGGTGTGACAACGTAGCCAGGTGTAGTGTGGAAGCAGTGACGATGTGGTCACGTATAATAGGCAAACAAGTCTACTGGGACGACCAGATGTGGTGATATCACTAGGTGTAGTAGGCTAGACGACCAGGTATCACCAGGTATCACTAGTTGTAGTGGAATGACTGAAAGAAAAGGTATCATGGAACCAGGGGTGCAGGTGTTGTCGCGTGTGCTGGTTGGGTCCATTACGAGGGTAGTTTCAGGTGTGGAGGTGTTGTTCTCAGGTTGTGATTGGACGTTGTTTATAGGTGATGGACTTATGATATTCCATGGGTGTCCGTGGTGCATTGGTTAACGTTGCTATAAATTACTCATGCGCCCGCCAGGGTTCGAATCCTGAATGTTCAGACCCCCAAAACCCCAATGGCTCTTCACTCCATCCTTCCATCTCCACCTTAGTCTTCTTTACCTTATTGCTCCCACGACCGACACATAGATTCTACTCAGCGTCTCATCATTTGTTATATATCCCAATCATTTTAGCACAACCTGATCGGCATTGTCAATCAGACTACGCTCGCTACCACACCCTTCCTCATGACAAAGTCTTTTCTTAAATGATCAACCCACCTTACGCCACATACCATTTTCAAGCACGACATTTCCAGCCCCCCTAGACAACCACCGTTTTCTTTCCTTTTACGCTAAAGATCCAAGACTCACACCCATGCCGTCGGGACCTCTGCGCCTTTAGGCATGCCGATCTTTGCCCTCAGAGTCGCTGAGCCTACTTCCTCGTGCTCCTGAACACTTCACCTCTCATTATAGCCTCCATGGTTCCATTTACTGCTTCGTCCACTTCCAGATACCAAAAGCACTCCACTTTCTCCAGGTTCTCCATATTCATGCTCATACATAGACCACCCTGTCTCAAAGCCTCCTCCTGCTGCACTTCAGTACCTTACCTGAGTTCACATTTATATGCATCATTCTCCTTGAAGATATGTTTTGTCTTGTCGTGTTTGATGAGGGAAGGGGGTAATGCACAGATCTGGGATGAGTTTTATGAGGTGTGGGCGCAGTGTAGTAGTGGAATAATTGGGTCTAAAACCATGATGCGTATAGTAAGAGTGAAACATTGTGATTGATTCCATTGGAAGTCAGTTTTAAAGGAGTTTGGTGGTAGGAGGAGAGGAGTTAGATATTAAGAATTGTTTAGGATGGGCTTCATGCTGGCAAGTTTCCATATGCGTGGGATTTTCTTGCATGAACTGGAGTAGTTGAAGATTTCTGTAAGCGCTTAGACTGCAATAGGGAGGAAGAGTTTAATGTAAAAGTTGGATATGTTATTAAGGTCTGTTGCAGGGGAGTTCTTTGAGGTTTCAGTTTTGTTGTGAGTAGCACTGGGAGTGAGCAGTAATTATCTTGTCTGGCCTGTTTAGGAGCGTGGTTGGTTTTTGACTAATTTTTGAGTGGCGCTTCGTGAGCATGTTCGTTTGTTATTTCGGAAAAGCGATATTGTTGATTTTGGTTCGAGGTGTTTCTTGTGTAAGTGCTGGGATGGCTGGGAGGTGTGGATTTCCTTCATCGTTCGCCAGGGTTTGCTGTTGATGGTTTTGTCGTTCACAGTGTTTTTCTTTCTTTTTTTTTTGGGGGGGTGATTAAGTTAGTGATAGTGTTGTAAAGAATTTGGATTTGCTCTGTGATTTTTGTCAGCTGTTTGTGGGTTTGTCTTTGCGTTATTATAAGGTCTGCAACCTGTGGGGAAAACTTCTATCATTTTGCTTTCTCTGTCTTTGAGGTACATATTCTTAATATGTTTTGTAGGTGGTGTTAGTGAAGTTTAAGATAGCGTGGTGTGAGGATGAGAATTCATATATAATGAGGTCTTGGAGCACACATTCTTAGTGCACTTTGTGAGTGGCAGGCAACCAGCTTTCCTATAGCTTTAATTCTTGTGGCTGTGTGCGTTGGATGGCTTTTACTGTGCTCCAGCAGGTCCTTGTGTGCAGTGCTGGCGTGTAGAAGGTAATATCTGGTGACTTAGGCTGCTGGAGATGGTAGGTTGGGGAGTCTGGTTGCCACTTTGCGTAGGTTGAGGATTCTGAAAGAATGTAGTTGGTTCGAGTTCACTACCCCGGGAATCCTGGGAGTGTGTGTTGAGCCATGCAGGATGAAGGGCGTTGACATCTCCACTTAAATAGGTGTTGGTCAGCTTCTGTTGCACGAGGGGAGACGGGGGGGTTGTCTGGGAGGGGGTGAGTGGTGAGGGGAGGCGTGTGGTGGTTCATCATGTTGCGTGAAGGTTGTTGTGCTGTTCCGTTTTCATGGGTTGTATTTCAAGAGTGTCTTCATTGTTTGTGATCTGTGTGTGTGTTAGGCGCTCTCGATGAATGGTGTATGAAGGTCATGAGTCGCAGAGAGACGGAAAGACTGATGGGTAGGCTGAGGTAATAATGCTGAGAGTGACTGAGAGATATAGTGGTGGATAGACGTGAGGAACAGACAGTTAGGAAAATAGATAGAAATTAGTAGATAGATAGATAGATACACAGATAGATGGATGATAGATAATATGAAAATGAATAGATAGATAGTTTGATAATTTCATACATACATTCTACATACATGACATACATACATAGATACGTATATGCATATATACACACATACATATATTCATTCATACAAACATAATAAATAAACATTTCAATTATTAGAACATACACAAAGAAAGAAATAGCAGGATAAACTAATTCAAGCGAGTACAATGCAAATTAAGACAAAGGAATTCAAACAGCGTCAGACCATTCGGTCCTTTCGAGGCTGTTTGTGAAAGCGGAAGATATCAGAAACTCACAGATATTAGTGTGGTAAGAGACAGGAAGTATGCAGATAATTCAGAGAGAAAAGTCTACAAACTGTCAATGCGACAAAGGAGGCGCAAATAATGCAAGTCGTGGACTTGAAGGGAAATATTTATCAAATCTCTTTTGAAAGTATCTATTGTACTACTTTCACCCGCTGCTTGGTAAATCGTTCCATATGTTAACAATCCTGGTGAAGAGTAGGTACTTCGCCTCATATGAGGTAAAACGATTACCCACGAGTTTGTATCCATGAATAATAAAGAATAAGGATGAATTTTCCTAAAATTCGACAGCCTTACCTATGAACCCAAGAATTCATAGATACTATGAATAAATCAACTCTGTTAATGACTGCTCGATGGATAAACAGATAACCTGATTAAAGAATTGATTTGTTGGCCGATGGGCAGTTTGAGAGCTTGATATAAGAGATATACGTACCTTATAAAGAGATGGAGAAATACAAATCTATAAATGAAGACGTAAATAATGTATCATGCGTAGGAAAATGTTTGTAAAATGAATGAAAACAGGCAACTGAAGTGAATATTGTGGGAGACCAGACTTGCCTCTTAGCAATGATTAAGTAGACACGTGACAGGCAGTATGCTAATTTGGTAAATGAACAGAAAAAAAAAACTCATAAATATGATTATACAAACACTGACACGCACACACACACACACGCACATTCATCTCGAATATAAGTACACACAGACACGCACACACACACGGGCCTCCGAGGTGTTGCGGATAGCTTTACTAACAATGAGTTAGTGCGGGCCAGCCCAGGGTCCGACCTTCATGGGTTCGAATCCTGCGGGTGGCAGTCGGTCTACACACAATCCAGGTGTTCATCCACCCCTCGAGGCTGGTCGGTAAATGGGTTTCTGGTTTAGGCTGGTGTGTGTGTGTGTGTGTGTATACATGCAAACGAGTAAAGACACGGTATGTACATATACACCAGGTTGGGAGACGGGCAACAAGACTGTAAATCTCTCACCGAAACACTACAAGTGATCTCTCTCTCTCTCTCTCTCTCTCCCTCTCCCTCATACACGCACACACACAAACACACACACACACACATGTATATATACAGAAATAGGGAGGGAGGGAAAGAGGGGGAGAGTACTGAGGGAGGGAGGGAAGGAAGGAGGGAGAGAGTACCAAGGGAGGGAGGGAGGGAGCGGTGAGGGAGACACTGGGTGTCGCCCGTCTATAGTGACGTCATTGGCGTCGCTCAGACCAGCTGACAATAGCTGACGGAACAAGGCTCCCCTTACGCTCGTTCCCCCCCCCCCCCACCCCTCCCATCAGCTGACACCGGTCTGTTGTGTGTTTGTGTTTGAGAGTGAGTATGTCTGTCTCTCTGTCTGTACTTCCCTCATTCCGTGTGTGTGTGTGTGTGTGTGTGTGTGATTGCTATTTGTGTGTTGCGGGGAGAGAGTTTTACGCTCGTGTTGCCCCGTCTCTTAACCTCACATATATACCAAGTCTTAACCATCTTATTTATACAAACACGCATACACACCCCAGATTACGCCAGATGCCAACATACCGACAGGCTCTAGATGGAAGGATGAACAACAGGGCTGTCTGTGAGCCGGTTGTTCTGTCCGGGATTTGAACCAGGGCCTGTTACATTGGTGGATGGCAACGCTAGCCATTGCACTGCGATGGCTGAGTGTGAGTCTCTCTGTGTGACTGTGTGCATAAGTGTACTTCCATGGGTGTATGATCGCATGTTTATATGTGCCTTTAAGTAGATCGATCTGTTTGCTTAAGTATATTACTTCAGCTAATCATTTCTAGGGCAAATTCTAAAAGATTAAATCACGTCTTATATCACCACAGCAAGATGGAAATCAGACACGTGAACTATTCCCTGGTCAAGATTATTTTAATTGCTTACGTCAGACCAAACCTATCCTTAATACATTCGTCTTGAGGAGAGTCTGTTGGATTCATCTGTGTGTCCGTGGGAAAAAGGTCATATATTCTCTCAAAAAAACAGTCCTGTGCAATGGTTTAGGGAGCAGATTGTCAGTATCGTGAACTATCTGAGGACTTCTTTGGAGAGTTGCTGTTATGTGTGTGACAGGGTAAAGTAATGCTCTTGCAATTTCACACTGTCGTGTAGACTTGGAGCGGCAGTTCTGTCCTTTGGATAATATTCACTGACCGATGGCCCAGCCCGAGTCTTCAAATCGTGCCAAAGCTCACTCGGTCAGTGAAGCTGCGAATCATTAGACTGGGAGTCGAACTCTGGTACCGGTTACAGAGGTGGTGGGACGATGCATGTGTGGGCCAGTAAATGTTCTTTTTGCTCATAATAAATATTTTGTTTTTTCTTTAATGCCGATAAACAATAGATGATTAAGGTCCAGTTGAGTGTTCATGTATCAAAAGGAACTGCATTTTTTTTTTTTTACACGTGTTAGTATAAAAAGAAGCAAATATGAGAGTGAAGAAAAGAAGCAAAGAGAGAAAGGCGGGGGGAGAGAGAGAGTACTTACTGCGAAATTTTGCCAAAAGGCAGCGCTAGCGCGTAGAGGTCACCACATGAAAACAAAAAAGAGTTACCAAAGATTGTCGTGTGAGTTACGTGTTGTCTAGTGTCATGAATAGGAAGAATAGATTGTATGATTGCATGTTTGTGGAGTGACAGTCAGCTACCCAAGTGTGGGTGAAGCGGGAAGGAGTGTCGCTTGATAGCCAGTGAAGTGTTGGCTCACTGAGAGAAAGAGAGAGAGAGAGAGAGAGAGAGAGAGAGAGAGAGAGAGAGAGAGAGAAAGAAGGAGAGACTTAAGCAGTGATATAGTGATATACGTATATGAACATATAACAGATGAAATGATTGTACACTTCCTAAGTATTATTGTGTCTCCTCCAGCCACTGCCCTCACATCCAGGTCACCAGCGTGGACCTGGAGTTCCCAGGCGGCCACCAAGACAGACCAAACAGAGGAAGCCTCGAGGAGACGAACGTAGTTTATCAATACATCTTGATATGACGTGTGGAAGCATCTTATCTTGACAGTAGTGTGGTGGGGAGTGTCACACCCCACTCCGTGTTCTGTTGATGAATGCTGTTTTCTTTTTTTTCTTTTTACAGACATCGAATGTATTACATATTCAGTTTGTAACGTAATAATGAAAATAACTATTGCATAGTATATGGGTTTTTATCTCTTAAATCTATCTCATTTGGAAAAGGAAAAAAAATGTAAATGGCATATTCCATCAATCCTTTATCTGTTCATCACTAATGATGATATATATAAACTTGTCTCTACATTATATCGACTCACTTTCATCAGTGAATTATAAGTGACAAACTTTAGTCATCACTCTTAAGTGAATCATAAGTGACATGACCAGTAGTTGCACATTATCAACTCACGTTTAGTTTCTGGTTATGCACAACAGTTGTCGTGGCTGGAGTGTGATGAACCCCCGGCACGTACTCAAGCACATCTGTCTTTCCTATGGCCGATCGGCAACTGAGGTTGAATCAGTCGGGAGTTAGAAGATGGAGCTTAGAAAAAGAGCCTCAAATCAGCACTGCTGCCATCTATTGTATACATTTATTAATAACATATTGGTGCTAGTGACACCTCAACGCACTGACGTGTGGATTTACCTGAGGTTAACTTTGTTTAACATCTTCAGGAGGACTTACTGAGCACGACCTTGGTGGTGGTTGTGCTATAGTCGGTTAAGCAGGTTCTCCCTCCAGCTAGGCCCGAGGTGCGCGTCGTGGTAGGCGGTACGTGTGTATGTATCGCTGCTGGGTCCTGAGGCACACGTGGTGGCTGGTGACAGACTCTCACCTGGTGTTATTGCGCTGCCTTCCCTCCCTCCCTCCCTCCCTCCCTCCCTCCCTCCCTCCCTCGTCATTCTCCAGACGTCCTCCACCACACCAGACGACGCCACTCTCTGCCACACCAGACTATGCCACCCTTTGCCACACTAAACTACGCCAACCTCTGCCACACTAGACTGCGCTACCCTCTGCCACACTCAATCACTCGTCTACATTTTTCAGACCAGACATATGTTGGTTCTCCCTGTTTTTCTGTCTCTCCACTTTTCTCTACAACTTCTTATTTATATGTAAATATCTCTCTCATCCCAAGAACATATATTTCTTTAACACCTTCCTTTCCCAACACTATGTCATCTTTCAATGCTTAAATTGCTCATTTTTCTCCAGTTTTACTTTTCGTTTTCATACAAATCTTTTAAAATCTCTTAAGATATTACAAACTTTTTGTATGGAAACTAGAATCAGAAATTGCCTTTACTTATTTTTTTCATGTTAGCTGAGACGGCACGGGCAACTGAATTCCCTAATCTAGGCCATCCCATTTACGCGAGAAACAGCGATCAAGTATAATAAAATGGATAGATAATATATATATATATATATATATATATATATATATATATATATATATATATGAACTTACTTTTTTTAGGTTGAAGGCCCCAGTCACGGACAGACGTCCACATCAAGGCCGAACCTTAATTGAAAAGTAATGAGGTTAATGGAAGGAGAAAGGAAGAGACAAGGAAAAGTATTTACGAATTTCTCGGAAGAGAAAAACCTGTCTTTTGAGAAATAACGGGAAAGACATGAGCGTGTAGAGAATTCCAAAGCTTCGAGGCGTAGGGAGAGCAATAGGTAGCAAAACGGCCCACATTCGTGCTCCAACGGCCACACAGTACTCAAGTGATTCCACAACACACACACACACACACACACACACACACACACACACACCTCTGGTCACAATTGCTGTCTACATCTCGTTCACTCCCTCTAACATATTTTGTAACAATCATACATACTTCAGCAACTGAACATGTTTTTGATCATGTTCAGACGCTCATTGTGTAACTTTCCTCCATATATCCAACAGTCATACAAACACTTCAACATCTGTACACATTTACCAGCATTCGTGGGTAACTGTCCTGCATTCGCACACGTTCTTCAACATTCAGACATTCAAACATTACCAGAGAATTCGTTCACTCCAGCATTTGCATCCGTGCATATACTTAAGCATACGTAAATACTAACCAACCTCTCCACTTGCTTTCCAGAATTAGTACATATTCAGAATCTTACAGACTCTTTAACATTACATCATCGTCTCAGACATTCTTGCACATTCACCAACATTTGCTCACTCCCTCTAACAGCCCTACACACTCTACAATTCAAGTATTTTTAAACACTTCCTAACATTTGTAAACACTCTCCAGCAATGTAGAGTGTCCCCAACGTTCTCATGTACTCTTAAACGTTTGTATGCACTCTCAACGTTTATATTCATTCTTCATAGTTTATGTATGCTCTCCAACCCTTCCAATAGGCATATGAACTCTCCAACATTCATTCACACTTTCCAACGTTTGTAAGCACTGTCCCAACATCGTATACACTTTCGAAAGTTTGTATGCATTTGAAAGTATAAATATACTTTATAAGAGTTTGTATGCTCCTTAAGTGTTAATACACCCTCTCTGTCTCATGTATATTATGACATAAAGTAACTTTGAACCTCTCCCTACAC
Source organism: Panulirus argus (assembly GCA_038088735.1). Classification (NCBI taxonomy): domain Eukaryota; kingdom Metazoa; phylum Arthropoda; class Malacostraca; order Decapoda; family Palinuridae; genus Panulirus; species Panulirus argus. The sequence continues at coordinate 8,528 of JAYMFT010009741.1, forward strand.
GCGTACCACACCACACTGTACAAAGTAAGGTAAACATTCTCAGAGAAAGTAACAAACTGAGTTCCATCGAAATTGATATTAACTAATAACAAATTACAGACACAGAAGACTTCTTCTGGCAGTCGACTCACTGTTCCTCACAAATAGTGCATATTCAGACAGACACATGACTTCACATATGTACAAACGCAGGTGTTTTTATTCTAAACACATATATACAGTCATTTACTCAGTAAAAAAAGGCTCTCGTTGAAGCAAATCGGGCTTAGACCCACAGGGATTTATACGTTAACAGGAACGCACTTACACACAAACATATCAGTACATTATAACGTACACAGTGTACACGAACGTTCACATATGAACTAATAAGAAACCACACGCGCCAGCATACCGAAGAAGTCTCTTTTTTATTGACTTTTTTCTTTATTTTGTGAGAGGCAGCGCTGGTGAGTGGCACGTTTAAACAGAACCTCCCCCCACTTCTCTCTCTCTCTCTCTTGCTAGGCCTATAGTCTCTAACTTTTTAAACCAATTCTTTTTTTTTCACTTTCGTTTGTGCAAAAATACTCACCAGCTTACGAAACTGTGCGCGTCTCTTCACTAATGGACGCACGTTCACACACCGCCTGGCACAGGCAGAGGGCCACACGTGCGCCCCTCGCCCCTCCATCGCTTCCTTACGTGTGCACGTGGTGATTCCAGGCCACTCAGTGACTCATGACACCGTCAGTGCCTCCTCTGGCATCTCTGGGGGACCAACAGTGACAGAGACCTTGGGCCCTAGGCAAAGGAATTAAAATCTTTGCATAACTCACTTTTGTATGACAGTAGTTGACGAGAGATCATAATTCACTTACGTATGACAGCAGTGACAAGGGATCATAAGCGCTCGGTTTCATGACCATTCTACAACTGTCATCATCCTGGTATTCCGCCTAGTTACTAGTGGTCATATCTCTCTGATAAGAGACACGAAGATTATCTTTGCTGGTTAGCATGTGATAATCTTAGCTAGCTAGCTTGTGATAAGTTGATTGGCCTTGACATTACTAGATACTAAGTGCTTTGGTATTTTGGGGGACCCAGATGACGATGGGACTCGAGATCATCACGTAAATGATCTTAGCGAAGGGCAGTGAGGGAGCAGCATAGATTCTTGCGACTGATGGGAATCAAACCTTCCCTCCTGAAGCGTGGATTCACCAATCACTCCCGCACAGAGCAACAAGACCCGTAACAACCGTAGAAATTTGGTGGATGTGATTGGCAAAACTTTACTTAACCTCCGCTTCTGCAGTATCCTTCATCCGCCGTAAGTCTGTCCCTATCACCAGTACGCCATCTACACTAGTTTACCAGTGACACTGATGTGCACCAGTCTACTTCTTTAATCCATTTGCCTAGAGCACCACTCCACCTCCACCACCACCGACATCAGCTCACGTGCACCACCAGTTTGCCTCCACCACCAGTTCCCGTATTCCACTATTCTGCGTTCAGCAGTTGACAGTTGTTATCGTCATAATACAGACCTCACCACTGTACCGCTACTAATTGCAGACTGCTTCCACTACTCCACTATTGATCAATCCCGGTCAGTAGTCCCCTGTCACAAACAGTCTAACTTCCACCAATCATCCACCACCATTGGTTTTCCACCAGTTTACTACCACCACCACCAAAGGGATATTTTTCAGCCTACTACAGTTACATCCAGTTTGCCAGTACCACTATTCTTTCCACCACACCCACCACCACCTACTCCTGAACAGTCGTCTAACCACCAGACTGTGTCTATTCCCAGCAGTTTACGTCTGCCACCATTCTACTTCTACTGCCAACTGTCTTCTGTTATCTTAATCTACGAACACCACGTACCTACTCCCCCCCCCCCTCCCTCCTCAAAGTCAGCCAGTCTACCTCTCTACATCTACAGCTGACACCATCATCATTCAGTCATCCACAGGAGTCTGACAACACCATTTGCCTACCTTCAACTTCCCGCTGACACCAGTTTACCAGTGAGATCACCATCACAGTCACCAATGCACCTCCTGCACCAGTCATCCACCAGTCTTTGCCCTTCCACCAACATTCTACCACCAAACCACATCAGCTTCTAAAATCTCCCACCGCCATCGGTGCACCACCAATACCATTCTCACCCAAACCACCAACTCTGTCTCTTCCACCAAATCATCACCACCGTCGTTCTGTTTCTAGTAACATTTTTCTGCTAAACATCTATAGCCAGTACCTATCTACGTACTCCACCTTCAGTTACGACCTGCTTCACTCCTGAAGCTCTAATCATCACCACTAATACCAAGTCCGTCAGTCTCTCCATGCGACTACTCTCCAACCAAAAAGTAAGTTTTCACCATCACCACTGGTCCCCAGCTATGTGTCTACCACCACCACAAGTTGTCTTTAATTAGCACCGTTCTACCACCGCTACCACCAATTTACCCAACCATCAGTTCTCCACTACCACCACCCTGCTACAATAAACAGCCTTTAACTAGCACCACTCTGCCACCATCCTGCACCGGCTACCACACCACCACTCTACTAACCTCGCCACCAGTCGTACCACAAACGAACAAACAACAGTCCGAACTCCACAACCAATATCTAACGTCGTCCGAACTCTGATAAGTTGAGGGTTTTAACTCTGTGAGGTGTCCGTTGTTTACAGGAAACTGGGCTTCTCAATGCCTCAGAAATAATCTCGCACTTTTAGTAACTCACACGCGCAATGCTGCACAAAAAAGGCGTCTAAAACTGTAAATGTTTGTCTCGTCAGGTAAAACAGGCCGGAGTTGTGTTTGATGACGCAGGTGGCTCGCCGCTGTTCTTGATTATAATTATAGACGCCTTTCTTCCCCGTCGTCCAATGAATGTTTAACGTTAGCTCGGACACACCTCGCATTCCGCTCGATGAAAATTCACAAGGTTTTGAAACCTGGTGTGTGTGTGTGTGTGTGTGGAGGAGCCAAGACAGTGACTCAGTATGTAAGTACCTCCATAAATTCACATCCACTTTAGAAAAGCGTATTTCCCACACAGTTATTGTTTAACCATCATTCCGGGGGGGAGGATTACGCGCCGTGCCGGGCAAGCGCGGGCATCACTCCGTCGCCGTGGGTGTACTACCGGCTTAAATTAGACGCGTTATCAAATAAGTCTTCAGCTAGGCGAGAGCCGTGGTGAGTGTAGCGCCGCCATCACTGACCATAGCGCGAGAAAGAAGCGTCGCCGTCGTTGCCCTCGGTGGTAAGTGGCTGCTGCCGGTGCCACGCGGGAGCCACACTGGCAGCGCGGGGGGAAGTTGGCAACCGGGTGCCACAGACCAGCGGGGGTCGAGGGGCGCAGGCACCAGTCAGTGAGCCTCCGGGCAGGCCAGATGCAGGGCCAGCATCATGTAGCAGCGGTCACTACCGACTGCACCATCGCCATCTCCGCCAGTACCGCCACCACCACCTGGAGGTACCGTCGACAGGAGATCCTCGACACGGTGCACCGGAGCCCGGACGCTGCCGGTGCAAGAGCCAGCGCTGCCACTCTGACTGCTGACGCGGGTGATCAGTGCCTCAGAGTGTTGTAGCGGGTGTGAGAGTAATGTGCAGTGCTTGGTGACAGTGCCGAGAGTCACCTCGAACTCTTCATCTACCTCATCGCGACGAGAGAGCCTCGACCAAGCGTTAACCCAAGATCTCACTCCGTAACCTCACTTAGCTGTAGAAACTTGAGGATACGCCACTTCCTCGCAAGATATACCTCTTAAGAAGTGTAGGGGCGCGTATGCACTCGCCCACGCGTGGATATACCCGCGCACCGCCTCCGTAGTGAGTTGTTTAGCAATAAGACGTTGTTCTCCTCTCCTCTGCCACGCCTGCGGACGTCAGTCTTGTAGCCGACGTGCCGTTCTTGTCGTGACAGCAGACTAAGACTTCGTCCCCTCTTGTCTCAGAGGCAGCCGTCCTCCTCCTACCGTAGCAACAGGTACCTTCTCTGTAGTAACAACAGACGTCGTCCTCTCTCATCGTCGCAGCAGCAACTGTAGTCCTCTATGTCGCAGCAAAAGACGTCGTGTGAGTGTCGCAGAAGCAGATGTACTCGTACTCCTCTCCGTCATAGCAGTAGACGTCCTCGTCTTGTCACACCGTCGCGCGTCTGCTTTGCGTCCTTGTCGCATGGGAGACGTGTCTCTCCTGCAGGAGACGCACGTGTCCTCCTCTTCTGTAGCAACTGTAGACGTCCCTCTGTCCCTCCTCAGTCGCAGGGATATTTCGAGGGAGTTACCCGCTGGTCGGTAATTTGTCAAGCTTTGCTGTTGATGTTGTGTCTCAGGAAGAATATATAACAGCGACCTGAAGACTTCCACCGGTCACCTCGGAGCCAGAAAGTCAAGGTGAGCACATCTATATTGTCTGTCAGTCTTGGATGTTTGTGAATGTGGGCACGAACGAAAATAGCAACATTTTCCCTGTTTAACACATCTCTAAAGCGAACATTCCGCGCACCGCGGCCCTCATTAATACCACTCTTTTATATATAGTGTAACGTTTATGTGTCTTCAGCTGTCACGGAGTGTTTATGATTCTCTGGGAGTAGGAGAACGTTGTAATGGAGATTAAGCTGCACGAGGATGCAAATGAGGGATTCATAATACAATATTCAAGGAGGATATGATTATGTACTGCAGATCACACAACTGATACGGCCTCGTCGACATGTTCAGTGACGTATATTCTGAAGGAGACAATGCTATAAAGAATTATTATTTCACCAAGCTCAGTAAGAAGAAAAAAATAGTAAATAGTTTTGCACAAATATTTTTCTCCATTTAAACAAGGATACTGAATTCTAATGGCGTACTTAGAATGCATCAAAGTTCCATGAAAAATGTATCTTTAGACCATTGTAATAGATTGTACCTCATCAAAAGATTAGAACATTCGTAATAATATTCTCACAGTGAACTAAGATAATGAAAATGTGTCCACTGGCGCAAAATGAATAGGAACTGAGGGAAAAAATCTTTGCTACAGCTTGGTTTTGTGTTGTGGCATAAGGGAAGCAAACGGTTTATTAAGCCATGACACAGGCAGGAGACGTCTTGGGTGTGAAGACATCTCGGTAGGTGTCAGACGCCCCCGCTGTCCCCGTGCTCGCCTAGGCCGCCTCACCTGCCGGGATCCCCGCCCCCTCCCCAGCCACTCCCCTCGCCCCCTTACCCACCAGCACGGGTGCCCGTCCTCCCGCCCCGTGCCCCTCTATGTGCCCGGGGATCACCCTCCTTGGCCTTGTGTATCCGGCATCCCAGTGACCTCCCTCCTTGCCACATGTTTTCTAGGGATCCCAGAACCCGCCACTGCATGTATCCTCAGTTTGCCAGTGGTTCATCTCTGCCCCGTACTCTTCACGCTCTGTTCGACTTTTGTACTCGCTCGAGAACCTCCTCACACTCGTCGTGAACGCTTAATTGTTCCTCGGTCCACTGTAGCCCCACCTTCTACGGCTGTAAAGCCTCATCTTCCGTCTCCCGCCCCGTGTGTCTGTGGATATTTCCCCCCTCATCTTTTTATTCCATATCTTCCTACTTCTGCTTCGCTGGTATGTTTCCGTCCATCGATATTAGGAATATAGGATCATACAACTGTCTTCCAGCAGATAAACCCGTCACAGACCGTCAGGTCTTCCGTTGTCTTCTCTCGCCATGAACTCTCATATACATATCTGTCTATACTAAGCTGCTCTGAATCATGTTTCCTTTCTTGTCTTATGTAGTCTACCCGTCTCATGTCTTCCTACCATTCTCGTGTGCCCTGACTGCTTCATGCACTCCTTACCTGTCCTGTGTTCCCTGAGCATCGCTAAGCTTTCCTTCATCCTCTGTGTCATCCCGTCTGCCAGACTTTCCTTTATTCTTCCTCATGTCCTCATGACTGTACCGTGTCCCTCTGCCTAGTTCCCATTTTATCCACATGTGCCCTCCTGTGGTCTGTCTCCCCATGCCAGCCATACATTCTCCACACGACTCAGGGACCCTAACATGCATCATGTAGCACCACACACTGTTACTTATCCTTCAGTATGTTTCATACCTGCTCACTTTCCCCACGTGTACTACTCAGCCTTTGTCTCCTCACTTGCCGCGCGTTTCTCACCTGTCCCGTATTGGTCTCATGTCTCATTAAGTACGAAATATTATTCTATTGTCACACGTATTCCTCTTCCCCGTGTTCTCATACTTTACGCTGCCTGTCTCATTTTTTCGTGATAGATCCTCGTCCGCTAATATCCTTTATAATTCCAATGCCATTCATATCTTTCATATTTCCTAATCTTCCCTGTTACCCTACTTATTCCACATGCTCTTAATTGCCCTAAAGAACTCAAAGGCCTTAATCTGGCCCACGCCCTTCCACTTGCCTTGTGGTACCCCATGTTCAACTATCTGCTCAGTTTCCGTCCTTTCCTGCGTCAGGATATTCCGGTGGCAATGATTAGTGATAAGAAGGAGGTGGCATTCTTAACAGAAGAAAAAAAAACGGGACCGGTTAGTGTGGTCTGAAGCCTCAGGGGGGACAGAGTTGTGGAGTGAGAGAATCATGGACACGGATGAATGTTGAACTAGGGAAAGGAAGATGATATTGAGTGACCGGCGTTTGTGATGACGCTGCGTGTCCCGCTAAATGCAGTGATGACTGCGTTGATGACAAGGAAAAATGCAAAACTACTGATAATGTTATAGCATAATGTGGAATGTTCCCTCAATAATGGTCATGACGTACTTACCGAATAACATTACTGATGTTCATGACCGCAGCGTCAGTAAGGTGATAATCGGGTGGGATGTAGACATACACGTTAGTGAAATTAGTGACGGGAATTATGATGTCTGGTAAACTGACAATGACTAATGCAGTGATTGCGGACTTGGGGACAAATGAAGGTGGTCAGAAATCTGATATAGCTTTTCTTTTTTAATAAAGCTGTCTTAATTGCAAGATGTTAGAGATACTACCAAACATAAAATGTTCGCGATGATATAAAAAATGAAAACAACTTTACAACAAAAGTTATCAGGCAATAGAAACGTTGCCAAAGACAGGAATCATCCATAAACAGTTTTGAAGACAAGGACCCTTAAGTGGATCAGAAAATGTCCACTCAGAAAATATTCCTTGAATATACCACTGAGAAAATTTCCAAAGGACCTTGAAAAAGAAATAACTAAAACGCGGTGAGTGTTGTGCCGAGACGCGCTGACACAGGACGCTTCTTCCTGTTCTCCTAAATATCTTTTTCGTATTTCTTGGGATTTATATTTTTTTTCGGAAATAGGTAAAAGAGCTGAGACGGTCTGCCTGACCCGGAGCTGTATGGATGTGCGTCGTTATCATACGACCCGGATTGCCTGGAGCTGAGTCGTCTGATGGTTTGAGACCTTCAGCCTCCTCTAGCGGTAGCAAGGCGCATCGCCTCATCCCTAACCAATCGCGTGCCAGTCCTGCTCTATACTTGCGACGTAATTGTAAACATAGAGACAGAAGAAATAAGACCATCTTTTCCGTCAGCGACCTCAAAGTTTATCACACACGAGCTTTCTAGAAATGCAAGACAGCGTTCGTCATTTTCTTGTATATGATATTGGATTTCATAGCATTTGCCTCTTAGCGGATAATGACACCACCAAGCCAGATTATGTGAGACACACGTTGAACGTGTTTGCTTACAACAAAATATTTTTGCTCTCTATACCACAGGCGAGGCAGCTTTCAATTATTATTGTGTGACCTTTATGGGCCTTATTGGTACATGGAAAAACCTAAATGGTATATTCTAGAATCTGCTAACAGGTATGGAGTCCGTGTATAGTGATGTTTGACTTCAAATATGAACACATTAACTTGGTAGCAGTCGCCAGGGCGTCTCTATTTCCTGGCCGGACACGCGCAGCGCGTCACTCCTCCTCCTCCTCCGTCCATTGCAATCACCGGACTGTGTTATCAAGCATTCCCTCCCCACTGAGGCCATGAGCAGCACAGCCAGAGACACACGTGGATCCTGGACGTATGTAGAGGGAGAGCAACTCTGTGTATAAAGTTCGCAGTGATCGTACACACGAGTGTATCCACGAAGAGCTCGTATGACGGTTGCGTCCGCTACAGCGGCAAAAACCTGACAACACAGCGAACAACAACAACCACACCAAGTATGAAGTCATATCCGAAAATAAGTCATAAGTATAAGCAAAGTTTATAAAGGGAAAGTTCTAAAAATATTCTTGTTATGTATGACAAAACCACATGATAACGGATCGTTCACAAAGACCAATATGATTCCTCACACGGTGCGTACGATACACCTCCTCCTCGCGTCTACAAAATTAGCTCCGGAATGATTACTTCCCATCACGCACTCGGCTAGCGTTACTGTGTCTGTCTGTGTGCGCCACTGTTTGACTACGTCTAGCGCATGAGCGCTTCTGCGCGTTTAGCGCGCGACTCCTTCTGCGTCTATGTAACCTTAAAGACCAGATACCTAGGAAAAGAGCGCTGATGTTAACAGGTTGTTCTGTGATGTGTGGGGATACCAGACAAGCGCAGGGTTGTGTGAGGTGGGTGTAGGGTTGTTTGCGGAAAAAAATGGGGTTGTTAGAAACCTTCGTGAGGTTGTATGAGGTCAGGCGTGGTGGCAAAATTTGGCATCAGAGATTAAAGAAAACATTACACAGAAACTTGAACAAATGTGGATAATGATCGCTGAGTAAGGGGCCACAGAGCGAGCCGGTGAGAGGCCACAGACCCGCTGTGTTGCACATATTCCACGAGTCTAGTAATGAACGGCTCCTGTGATGCAGTTGGGGAGTTATATATACCGTATTCAGAAAGAAGAAATCTAAACGAGCTGTGTTAGCAGTCAGTGGAGGGAACATACATCGGAGGGTAGTGCAGATAAATTAGTGGTCTAGAAGCCTCTATGTCAAGATGAACGCACAAAACCGTAATTAAGTAAAGTGATTATGTAGATGGAGTATGAATCACTACCTGTTCAGAGCGGAAGGTGTCATACAGGCTGTGCTATCAATGATTATAATCAGTGAAAATAATCCTTGACGCAAAGTATCTCATTTTTTCCGTTTTCTTCTTCTGAAAGGGCTTAGCAGCTACAGCGTTTTTTTGTCGTTAATTTTTAGCTTTTATTTGCCAAGTTCTTATATTAGTTTGCCAAACAGAGCCAGCAAATCTGGCAGCCCAGCCCCGAGGCAGCCGCTGGCTAGTTGAGTCTTACTGCGTGTGGAGGGGATACGGGCACCACATGCCTGTGGTTCTTATTTGACAGTCGAGAACATTATACACACCCAAGCAAAAGTACATTTGAGAATTCTTCGTGTATGGTATCGCTGACCAGCGTCACGATCCGTAGTAGTGTCCTTAAGAGCGCTGGGTGACTGTCGAGCGTTTGCTACAGATACAAGCAAGATCTAAATCAGAAGACTTAGAGAAAGACAAAGAAATCACGTCTTTAATTTACACTCAGCAGGAAAAAAATTGAAGGAAAGTGTTGCTCAGGAGGAACTTGACCCATGAATATTTTCACTTGGTATTTATAAGGTGAGTCTACCATTGCTACACGTTCAGTCCAGGGGTATTTAGAATACGCTCTGTAAGTTCAACGTTGTCATAAGCTTTAGACACAGTGAGACAGTATGTATTCTTAGAATTGTCATTAACATCTGAAGAAGGTGTTAGTTAGTGAGTGTCGCTTGACGTTGACGGCCTTAATTATTGACCTGGGAAACTGTTAGGCCTAAAGCCCAAACAACCAACCAACCACCCATCAATACTGTAAGATATGTGTTTCCCAAGACTGGTTCGGTAACCAAGGTGGCCCCCAGCTGGCTATTCCTGCGGAGCCATATATTTGACCGCGAGTCGCAGCGGGTCGAGGGCGTAACCGCTCTGCGCTCTGTAATATTTTCTGTTACTCTGAGCGGAGCTAATACAAAGGGAAGTCAGCAACGTCAGACCACTGGGTCATACCGAGGCTGTTTCTTATAGTAGAAGCAGATTAGAACCATAGAGAATCGAGATGTAAGAGTTAAAAAAGTAAGACTCAGTAAGAAGTATTATAAGCGGAGGCGCATTTAGGGTCAGTCGTATATCCGAAGCAACTGTGTTCCTTAGATTTTCTTAAGCTTATCTCTGATATTATTTTCATTCTGTATGTTGATGCTCCTACTGACGAAGTAGCACTTTGCCTTACTCGAAGTATTATCTGCCCTCGAGTTTTTATCCATGAACACTAGCGAATGTAGACTGGTATCGCCTTAGACAGCTGCTTAAATCAAAACTGATGAAGCTTTTTCTAAGTTTAGTGCTTCTAGACTGCCGTTATAGGATTCATTTTTTCAATTCGGAAATAATCTTGTTGCCGCGCTGAACTTTCTGTTATCTCGTTTTTTCTTTTTTTTTTTCAAGTAGGGCAACCTAAACTGAACGCATTATTGGAGATGACGACGCACCAGTGAAATACAAAGAGCGAGAATTAGTTTCTTACAGTGACTCCGCAGTGCCCTATAAAGCCTAGAATTTTCTTCGCATTTCCCACTGCATCTATTCACTGCTTCCTTAGTTTTATGTCGGTCATCGAAGATTATTACACTTGTAGACAGAACATAAACCATCTTGCTCTTCGATTCAGAAAGCAAAACTAACATTGATTTAATGAGTAATCCCAGTGGTCGGCAGCGGGCGCACCTTCCACAGCGTTTTACTTGATCTACCAAAACAAATTAACATATACTGATTGCAATTGGTTTGGTTCTTCCATTATCTTGTAAAGCTTAACATGCTTGATACCAATGACATTTATTTATCTCTTAGATTATCTCTCACTTAAGCGGGCTCCCGCTTTCTCGCGGACGGCCGGTAGCGCCACGCACACCCGGGCCTTTTGGTCGGATCCGAACGCGATAGTTGCTCTGCCAATGCCACAAGTAATGACAGACGTATCGAGAATTATTTCATCCACGAACTGGAATATAACAGCACAAAAATGCATTCACGGTATAGCATATGTTCATTTCACCAGAGCACAAAACTTTGATAAAGTTAAAGACTTCTTTTTTTTTATTTAAGACGCCGATTGTAAGTCTTTCGATCTTAGAACAGATGAAGAATGTTCAGAAATTTTCCTTCTTGAATTTCCTTTTATAGTTTGCGAGACGCTGGGGAATAATAACAGCCCATTCAGTTCCGCCAAGGAGTGGGTTAACATAGTGGTAATCATGGCTTGCTAATGAGGGAGGAAATTTTTTTTATAACAATTTGGTAAACCCACGGCCGTACGAGCACACGGACATCATGGGTGTAAACATGGTCTCCGCTGGGTGGACAGTCCGCAAGCTTTCTACTCGCCTTCATTACCTTTCCTGATCTCGTAGGCTCTTCCGTTCAGACATTTCCTTCACCTTACAACTTCTTCCCTAGGACAGTTTTCCTTACCTCTGACTAACTAACTGCAAGAACCTTCACGATAGCGCCACATGCAGAGTGAGAGTGTGTGGTCCTGAAGATGTTAAAAGATATTTTCTTTCATAATTCAGTATTCACAGAACACACGACGCAAGGCTCCTTTTCCGCAAGTGAAACGATGGATGATGCGAGCGAACCATCCAGATATAAGCAATGACCGCGCACAGCAGTCAAGAATCCAGTACAAGGTTTATCTTGCGCTCAAGTCGGTGAAATGCTGGAAAGTAAGCGTAAGCTTAACAGAGCACGGAACGAATCAGTCATACTTAAATAACGCATATATTTATGACAGACCTTCAGAGAACTATTAGAGATTGTCCCGGCCGGAGTGTCATCCGAAAGCAGAGACCACCAGTGGAACAGACCACACAAACAAGAATGGTGTCGTCGGCTAACTCATGAAGGAATCTAGTCTCATTTTTTAGAAAAAAAGAATTTGTTTAACTTTGCTTTCTCTTTTCCCTCATTAAGTTTCGTGTTTCTCGATAACTTAAACGGGAAAATCTTTTCCAGGAAAACTTGATAAGTTGGCGCAAGGAAAGTAGACAAAGACAGCCTTTAACAATTCGCTTCCCGTTCTGTACCTTACAGTCTTGAGTCGGCTGCTTGCGTACCTCTTGCTGTGATCGGGTCACACACCACCCGACGGGCCACAGTGTTGTATTAACTTCGGTAACTCGCGCGAGGGTTTGGCCGATTCGATACATACTTCTTTCCGTTCGTAGATTCGGTCTCTTTACCTCCTTCTGTTCTCCCCGACTCATAAAATCTGCCTTTTATTGGAAGACAGTTCTGTAATTGCTTGAAGAACTAGTAACTTTTTTTTTCTATATAGCGCAACCTTGTTGTGAGAACCTGTGCCCATGATTGGTGCCTTTCTAGGGGGAAAAATGTGGAATAGTGACGGAAGGGAAGTCTGAAGCATCTGGTAGAGTGAGACGGAAATAGCCATATGTATCGTGCTGGAGCAAGTTTGTCGGAGAGTTCCACGTGGCTGTTCGTAAAGCCTTCCCCATCGTGGCGCTGAAGAGGCCGTCCTTCGTGGATCACACGAGACGGACACGACCGAAGGACATAAGATTTTCTGTAATCTCCAGTTTACGGCTGCTCAAATGCACATTCACTGGCGACCAGTTACCCGGCGGTCATGGGTTGCCGCGTGCGGCTTCAACCCCTTGTAAAGCATTCAGTGTTGTATCGTGGAGATGATGTTGCTGTTGACCCCATGAGACTTCAATCGTATTCCATACTTGTAGAAGAGGATGAACTGTGAAGCCTTTTCTCAGCGAAATTATTGCTTGTGACGGAGTACTTGCAAGAGTATTCAATTTTGCTTTGGCCGACGACCCCTGGCCCGTTCAGTATACAATAACCCTCGTCTCGAAGAACAGAATCAAAGCGCTTTTCTAACTCAGATATTACATGTCAGTATCTTTTGCAACAACACTGTACAGGATCCTGACACCTGTATTGCTCGAGAAACACGAGAGTTGCTTCCTGGTACTAAAACATACATTCATACTTACTGAAGTATAACAGAAAGAGGCTCCTCGGTATACCTGTATTTCACAAACGCAAATTGCGCATTTAACAGTAAATTACTGGAAACCTTTTCTTAATCATAAGACAAAAGGGACGAAATGTCTCGCAAGCATCTTATTTCTTTTCAGTTTTCTTTTTTGTTTCCGTTTTTGTTTTATGTTTTTCTTATTCATGTCCGTAACACGACCTAAGTGAAGAAGACGCTCCTTCGGGTATATCCAGGTGGTATAATGGAAACTTTCGTACTAAAGACCTAAACGTTAATCTTGGTTGGGAGAATGATGGAAGTTCCAATACAAAACTTGTTTTTAAGAAAATCTAAGCTATTTGGAGGACCTGGTCGCTGTTGGTACTACCTAAGTTGCTCTTCAACAACTGATCAACAGGTGTTGAGCGTCTTTGGCTTAGCTGTGTGTATGGAATTTCCACCAAACCAATGAGAACTTAGACACGTACGAAATGCTAAGCTTAACAGCTCTTCGCTCTGTGCTTTAATGTTCCCTGGTCAGACTAGAATAATGGGTGGCATCAATGAACAAATTTTGAACCCAGGAAGAAGCATATTATTGCACGTCTTATAAGAACCCACAAACGTACTTGATCTTCTCTTATATGTTTCCTGTCTATAACAATAAACATTCAGGTGGTATCCAAACAAACATAGTGTTTATTCTTATTGCGAGAACATCGTAAATTCCAACAATGCTAAGAGCGTATCGTTGTATATCCCAGATATACAGGGATTAAAAGAACAAGCTGCGTGCCCTAGACTTGTATAGATGTTTGTGCGAGTAGTACCAGCTGCTGTGGCCTGTGATGCTACCAAAAGATTTGACCACAACAACTGGTAGCTGTTGGTATAGTTGTTATATAGATACATTGTAATATTCTTCTATTTGTAGGTGAATGCTCTCCTAAAATAAAGTATTATTATCACTGTTACTGTGACTGTTATCAATTACTGTCATCATTGGTTATTGCTATCGTTATCATTATTGTTAACAACATTAATGATACTTTTTCATTAATTTTACTACCACTACTGCTGCTGCAGAGTAAAAGAAGGAAGCCGAAAGAGAGAAGCTTGGAGATGAAACCCCATGTGCCACACCGAATCAAAATCTTTCGAGTTATCATGGTGTTCGACATCAGATTCCTCAGAGTGTTACATAAAGTATGAATAATACATCAGTAACACGGGAAATGCTGTCGCATTTAGATCTCTGCCTGCATATCATACTGGTGATCAGAGACGAGTGTGTGATGTTCAAGGTAATGGAGGTTAAGGAAAGATTCAAAGACTTTGGAAATAGTAGAAGTTAGACCAATAGAACGATAGATGGAACGCTTAGAAAATTTTCTTTTTTTTCTTTCTTTCAATCGAGTTGTAGGCGTTGTTTACTGCTCGAAAATAGAGTATAGGAAGAAGAGGATTGGTAAGAGGTATTTGGGGGAGCAAGTAAATGTCGGAATCACACAAAATGGGATTAGAGAAACAGCAAGATGCAATACAAGTTGCTTTATCACTTGGAGAAAGAGCTATAAAATCGTCATTATGGAACGGTGAGATAAAAGGTGGTTTCGCGGTAATCGTCAGAGACATCTTAGGCAAATGACCAGACAGACTAACCCTGGGGGGAAGAAAAAAAAATGATAGTTCAACTCACGTGCAACAGATTCTATAATGATTTTGAACGGCGATGAAGCGTGAATGTGCGAGTCAAAGGAAGGAGAGTTTTTGCAAGTGTGATGATAGCCAGGTCCCGTGCACGGATATTCTTAGAACAAGGATCATTCGACCGTGGACTAGATAAAAGAGATAAGCCTTGACGGAAGAGCGGATATCTGCTTCCATTTCCACATTACTAACCTTTGCAGCGAGAGAAATGTTTCTTACGAGGAAAGGCGATAATCACCCCAAAGAAAAACGAAAAATGAATTCCTTGTTAGCTCTGTCATCACTACTTAAACTACAGTCTTTGGCAAATCATGCAAAACTGGTTGAGCAAAAAAAAAAAAAAAAGACCCACAGGCAACACATGGAAGCACAAGGAATTATATACTCACATATCAACATACATATATACACACAGAGAGACATGCATAAACCATTCGTTTACAAAACGATAAACATTGTCCCTACACTTTCTACTGGAATGATCATGTGCATCTCTTCATGAGGGGCTGAATACATATAAAGGCTGATAGCCCCATGAAGATTCGTTAATCTTGTCTTAAGATCTATTGCGTATCATCGTAATTTCCCTGTATGCATTAAACCAAATTGGCTTCTCGATTTAAGATTTTGTTTAGGTTATTTTCACGTGTGTATTCCGGTAACAGAGTGTAGTGGACTAGAACGTACGTGAAGCAAGTACAGTAAGCGTTGTGTCCGGATTATGGTCGTTATGTCCCGTAGTACTTAAGGACATACAGCGCAAAGGTAATCATTTAACGACTGCCTTCCCAAACTCATGTCTCTTCTCTGAAACAAATAAAACTTCAGGAAAGTAAGTGTTCCGTTTGCCGTCTGGGATTTTGTAAACGAAATTCAGAAATTACGCTCTGTTTTCATAGCCTCTGTGTAGTTGATCCAGCGTCAGAGTCGGGGAGAAATGTCTCGGGAGGGAGCGAGTGAGGCAGAGGTACACACACACACACACACACACACACAGCATCCGAGACCACAACATACAACCCCACCTGAAGGTTATAGAGCTGAGCCCCTAATGCATCCG
This sequence comes from Panulirus argus, assembly GCA_038088735.1. Lineage (NCBI taxonomy): Eukaryota > Metazoa > Arthropoda > Malacostraca > Decapoda > Palinuridae > Panulirus > Panulirus argus. Next base: position 24,360 of record JAYMFT010009741.1, read on the forward strand.
ATGGAGTGCGAGTGTTGTTTACTTTTTGGCACCTGCGAGTGTGTCATTGTATTGTGGGATGCCCTTTGTCCTAAACCACGCCCACGGCCTGGCTACCTCGCAAAGGCGGACGTACACATATACCTGATTTTACATGTAGAACGTAGTTACAATTCCTTCGTCACATGTACATTACTATCATGCTACAGACGGTGCAAGGGAGGCATGATACATTTATGCTTCCTCATATATATATATATATATATATATATATATATATATATGACAGGTACGTCTTGTTTATGATAAAAGGCCCATCCACGTCCACCTTTAAAAAGGTTCGCGTAGGAAGTTTAACCTGAAGAAGGCAAGTGTTCCCAGACTGAGGCTCTGATGGCAAGATATGTGAACATCAAACGAAGCGAGTCAATGCCTTGCATCACCTGCGTCTCTCTCTCTCTGCCTTTACCAAAGAAAGGCAGAGTTTGCCTCCGTGTTTTCTTAATAGAAACGGCTCACTGGATGCCAGGATATGGCGGCGAGGTGTACATATAGCTGGTACCTTCCACCCGTTACACTCTCTCTCTCTCTCTCTCTCTCTCTCTCTCTCTCTCTCTCTCTCTCTCTCTCTCTCTCTCACTACCTGTGCTCCACTGGTGTCAGTCTCCCTGTCAACTACGCTTCGGTTTTTTAAGTCTCCCTGTTTACTCTCTCCCTGTCACCTGTGCTTAACAGCTGTTTGCTTCCCCATTACCTGTGTTTTATTGTTGTCAAATAAGTCATAATCCTTTACACCTTTATCGTACGTACTATAATCTAAATATTACCAGCTTTGTGTTGTCATGTTGTTAGCTTTGTAGGCCTGCCGTGTTACGTGTCTTGCAATGTTGCCATGTTAACTAGTTTATAGCACAACCGTATTGCCTATGTTGTAGTGTTGCAATGTTGCCTGGTTGTAGTGTTGCCGTCTTACCTGGGACGGAGCGCTACCATGTTACCTGTGTTGTAGCGTTGCCATGTTATCTCTGTTATAGTGTTGCCATGTTACATCGGTTGTGGCGTTACCGTGTTACCTGTACTGTGTTGCTGCGGTGTTACCTTTGTTATGTGCGTTGCAGTATCGCCAGGGTGCTGCGTTACCTGTGTTGCAGTGCCGTTAGTATGCTATGTTTCCTGTGTTGCGGTAAAACGTGCTTAAGCGTCGTGCTTCTCAGCTCTCTAGATATCGAGTAAAGTGATCAACTAGGCGACTGTATCGCGCTCTTGTTCCCTCCTCCTGTTTTATAACTCGAGAGAACCCACTTGGTGTGCGCTAAACACGTACGTAACGTGCCGGTCCTTCCCTTCTCAAGGGTCACTGATGCGTCTATCGATTCTATTCTCGCTTCCCGTATTTCCAGGACCCGGAACATGTTCCAAATTCACTATGATGCTTCCATGATCATGTGTATTACAATTTCTGGTGCTCGGTCCTCACTGCCTATCTTCGCAGCTGAACAATTCTGAGGGGCCTTTCCTGTGTCCAGACAATCACGGCGCATTTTCTGTTATTATCATTATCATTATCATTATCGTTATTGTTATTTCAATTATCATTATCTTTATCATTGTTATTATAATTATCATTATTATCATCATTATAGTCTTTTTATTATTATTTTTATCTTTATTACATGTGGAAGTAGTAGTAGTAGTTATAGCAGTGGCAGCAGCAGTGGTGGTAGTAGTAGAAGTAGTAGTGGCAGTAGCGGTGGTAGTGGCTATAGTAGAAATAGTAGAAGTGTTTCATTACTTGAAACTGTCGTAGTATTGTCCTCGTGTTATTTTCTGAAACTGGTTTTCTCTTGCGTTATGTTAAACTGGTGTTCACCGGAGGGTAGAGCAGTGTTCTACGCCTTCCAGTTGTTGTCTAAACTACCCCAAAATGTAATCTTTCCTCGCTTGCAGTGCTTAATGTGTTTCTCCTCCCACTCCCATATTGTTCCAGACATACTCTATGATGTTCCACGGTAATCATGAGTGAACAGTATTGTTACTTAGTGACCTGTGTTGCTGAGTTACCCTCGTATCGCCGTAACTACTCTACTGCTGCTTTTGCTGCTCGTGTCGTTCAGTACAGCTGTTGGTGTCTGCCCGCGGCGCCGCCTCCGCCCAGGGCCCGCGATGGTGTTTTTGCTTCTCCCACTGTGTCTCACTCTCTCCCCAGCTGTCTCTTGCTCTCTGTTCTTACTAATGCCTCGGTTGTTGGTTATTTTTCTTCCATTTTCCTTACGTTTTGATTCCTTCCTATATCCTTCTATCCTTCTCCCTTCTGATTGGAACCATCATCAGTATCTCGCTCCACCTCCCTCTCGTATTTCACTTCTTCCGCTCCCGGCGTCTTTCCCTCGCTCCCCTCACCCCGGCCTGTGTGTGTGTGTGTGTGTGTGTGGGCGCGTTTTCCTCAGTAGAGGAGAGATAGCATCAGCGACACGAGAGGTCTGTACTGTGCGGTACAAGAGCAACACGTGCCACATGACTCCTAGCCAAGACGTCCTCATTAACATACACGGACGTAAGGTAATCGTGTGGAGGACCCCAAGTGACCTAGGTCTACGCGCGTGTGCTGCCCTCTCGGTGGATAAGCTAGGAAAGTGCTTCCAGCGGCTCGCGTCATGTCTTTTTCTCATAGGTTTTTGTAAAGTTAAGTCTTTTTAAGTCATTCAGGCCAGCAGGACACGGGAAGACAGGGGTTAAGGTGCACACGTCTTGTCTGGTGGTAATTTATGCACACGACGGGCCACAGCGGCAGGGCAAATATGCATACAATGCTTGCAGACATTTCAAGTTCGACGCTCAGATCTCTCTTGCTTTGAATACCGCTTGCGGCTTCACATATTGAAATGAATTATGAAAATTCTGCGTGTACGGAGACAAACACCGGAGCACAGTGATCATACAACAAGGGTGTAAGGAAGACCAGATGTTACTGATCAGATTAGTGTAGATTTCTAGTTCATCAGCTGCAAAATCTTTTAAATCTGTTTTGTGATGTTTCGATTGGTTGACGGTTCTTAGTTAAGTGAAACTTTTTGAATTATCGAAAGGAACGCCACCTCGAAACTCAAAAAGAAATATATGCGTCACAGATCAAGGGAAAAAAATAAATGTATATGTTTTTGAACGTTATGTTTATCCAAGAAAAAAAAACTGTTGACTGTGGAATGACTGGTAGTTAGAAAGTGTTTGACGAAAAGTCTGGCGATTATTTTTTTTTTTTTCTATGTTAGCTGAGACGGCACAGCAACTGAGGCCGTAGTCAAAGCCATCTCATTGGCGCAATATATATATACCTTAGCTTCAGCCATGCACCCAATTTTTCGACGAACGCTTATGGGAGGATGAACAGCTAGGTTGACTGAGGACCGACTGCAGCAACCAGGATTCGAACCTGTGCCCTCAATGCCGGGTGGGGGTCCGTAAATGCATCACGGTCAGCAACGCTAACTGTTATATCACGGAGGTCCAGATGAATTCTTGCATGTGTATTTTGCACAATTGATAAATAACAACACTTTGGAAGTATTTGTTCCCCTTACCCTCGTATCTCTTTGGTAACAAACACTGACAAGATATAGTGTACTAACTCTTGTTAAAGTAACTGAAAAATTTATTAACCCCGACTAAGGAAGATTATCCTGGCGTCAGTTTACCGATGTAAGGAACTACATCTCTGAAGGGATTTTCTTGATGTAAGGTGGCGTAGGTGAATCAGGTTCGGATATATACCTTTAGAGGTCCTTCACATCACGACAACACACTTGGCACAAACACGCTAGATGTGGGAAGTATAGTTTGCATGAGACCAGAGTAGCCACGGCTTCAGAGCTTGACGACTCCATCGTTCTGGCAGTATTATTAATTCATTTATGATTATCCTACGAACAGTTTCTATGAGAGAGTCCAACTGTTGCCAAAGGACTCTCTAGAGGCTCCTACAACCCAACTCTACGCTAATCCCAATAGCAGGGAAGTGAGAACTCCCTTGTAGTGATAAGTTGTACTCCCAATGATACAGCCTCGCCAAAGGTGCCTTTTCACTCGCCTCGAGCAGGTGGACCCCGGTAACACCTATAAACATATTCACATCCGACTAGAAAACTTCTAACCTAAACGATATACACTTGTCTACCATTCACCTGTAGGGAAACTTTGGCATGAGTGATTTCATACGCCACAGTGAGCATAGGAGACAAGGCGTCGCTAATTCTCTCACTGCACTAGGAAAATATCCCAGATTTTTCCTGCGTTGCTTAATGAATGGTGTCGAAGCCGCACAGCAAAGGACAGACCTGCGAAAAATATTCTCATTATGAGTATACAAAAATACTATCTGTTCGGCCATTCCGACGATTTGATTCTCTTCTGAAATGAAAAACAGAGAGAAGAAAGAGAATCTCGCATACTTAGAGTGAGGACATTAAGTTCCCCGCGGACTTTATAGTCACAAACAAAACTTTATTTCCCGCACAAGCGGGTGGCGCGGGGCGGGGGACCTGCCATCACCTGTTGCCGCACAGGGCGACACCGGCAAGCCCTCCTCCCCCACCCCCGGCTCTTGCCGTGACCCGGTGAGTAACATTATCAATATGAAACTAGTGTGTGTGTGTGTGTGTGTGTGTGTGTGTGTGCCTCACACACTGGCCTTAGAAGTGTAGCGGCCTCCACGTGACTCTAGGTGACCCTCAGCGGGTATGACAGTACCAATCTCTCTAAGTGGGACAGCGGGACGCGTGTCGGAACAGTTGCAGTACACGCCTCGCTGTCATGCCATCCTGCTGGAGCAGGAGGAGGAGAATAGGTGGCGGGGGTGAGGTGCGCGTGATGGCTGCTGCTCGTGTGCAAGTGGCCGCTGGTATTTTATCATTATATTCTCTTAAAAGCTGAATTTCGTCTCTCCTCCCCTTTTTCATTTGTGGTTCATCCTATCTTCCTTCACGTCTCTTGCGTTATTCTCGAGGAGTTTCTCAAAATGATAAGAATAGGTTTGGTTCAGTGATGTCTATAGGTCTCAAAATTCTTTTAATGAATCACAGTGAGTGTAGACAAGATGCAGTTAAAGATGAGGTAGGGCACAGACCACTGTGGCAAACACCGACCAGCTACGGGGGGCGGTAGACAAGTGGCGTCAGTGGAGGATGTATTCCCTACGGCTTCCCGCCGCTCCTCACCATCACCGTAGTTACTATCGCGCCCTTACAAGTCAAGGTTCGCGTTTTATTGAAATCTTTCGCTTCACGTCCCTCGCATCCAGAAGTTTACTGTGTGTATCTTAAGTGAAGAATTTACGTCCAGAAAGGACGCTGTCTGTGGTAGTCAAAGCTGCCTGCGCCGATGTTATGCGGAACCAGCCATTGTGCGTGTGTCGGAAAGGGTCGTGTACTCTTTGTTGTATGTTTGTACGTGTGTATGTGTGTGTACACTCATGGCTTAGCAGACGCAGAATGATACACGCAGGGAGTTAAAAGATTTAGAAACATGTACATGAAACTAATCTTACTAAATAACGTGAAACTGTATATAATTTTTTTTTCGAGAATTCAGATCACTCTACCTTAAAAACCTTCATACGTGAGTAGAAGTAGATGATGAGTTAATAGAATATTGTAAATATAACTTAACAAGACAACGTATTTTACAAAGACTAAAAAGCTTTCGTACCAGCCGCCTACCTCTTCATGGTGCCTTACCTCACATTCCGTCTCTCTCCTGCAGATCACGAGATAAAACGAAGTGTGAAAATTCCTCGCAGCTCTATAAAAACTGCGGTATGTGATGAGCTGTGTGGTAGAGAAAATAAAGAGAGGCCCGAGTGATACGAAAGGAATGAGAACAACGGATTGATGGACGAATAAACAAGATATAAACATGAAAGAGGAGTATTTCCTTGGTAGCACTGGGAAAAATGAAGGAAAGAGAGAAGTAGAGCAAGTCCTTATATAATGAAAAGAAATAAAAGAAAAAATAATGACAGAATTACAGAAATACAAATATGAATTATAGAGTTATTTTTGAACAACATACATGTTAACATTAACAATAAAATCAGAAGCTGTAAACCTCCTGCATTTGAATAACAGTTGAACACAATCAACTTTGTCAACCACTGAATACTAAACGAACAGGAGGGACTCATGGCCCGATAATCCTTATCATTATCGTGTTAATTCGACATTAATCGCTGATATGCGCTACTGTCTTGTGTTTGTGTGTGTGTGTGTGTTATGCATTTGATGGGTATGCGTTCATGAAGTGTGTGTGGAATGTTTCGGTGTGTATGTAAGTATCTGTGTACGTATATATGTTTCTGGTATGTGTGCATTACTTTAATGCGTGTACGTATACTTCTGTGCGTGTGTTTACATATGTAGTAAGTGCAGTCTGACGGAGAGAGTTGACCAGGCTCTGCTGAAGCGGTTTGGATGCATGGAGACGATGAGCGAGGAAAGACTGTCGGATCCTGAACGTTCAGGAGGATGAGAGACGTGCGCGGGATAGAATAGATTGAACTGAGTGGTTTGCGGAGGGGGGCGACGTGTTGCAATTAGGCTGAATCAAGGCACGTGAAACTAAATAACCGGTGGGGCTTGTCTTTCGTTTGAGTATCTGTTTGTGCAGGTAAGACTGACACGAGGGAAGCCATTTTATCAAGATATCATCCATGTGAAACACTGAGAAGTGCTGCCTGTATGCCGTCTCAGAGTATATCATGATTTCACAAAACCCTCGTCTCTTACATTACTAGAAGTTTGTTCTCAATGCTCTCATTATCCCTTAACTGCCTCTCTAGCCTTTGTCTTAACTAGCCTGCCCCCAACCACTGTCCCTCATGCTCCCTGCATGTGTCAACAACTTGAACCTATTGCCCTCACCCCATAGGCTGCCTCGCCATGACCTAACTTCTCTCACACCCATCTTATCAAGCGTTCCCGCACACTTATCATTCAGTTCATTTCAGTTTCAATGCTTTATTCCTTGATGGAGGAATGGGGATCCTAGTGCTGTCACTAGGAATCCCTGTACAATATTACCAGAAGCATCTGGCAAGTGTAGCGAGGGTTTTATCATTTACCTTTTCTTTTGACTTTGTTTGTCCACTATAACAGTCCATCCGCTCTCTCTCCTCCCAGCCCAAACCAGTCACTTCTGCTCTCGCTTATCACTAACACTTGGTCATCATCTAACGTAGAACTTAAACCCTTGGACTCGCAGCCGTCTCTTCCTTACGGCGTCACCACAGACCATCTCAGCGCTGGGAGATGTCCTTCCTCCTCCCAGCCAAGGCATGTGAACTCCTCCCTCCTGTCCCTTCCCCCGCCCCCTCTCTCTCTCTCTCTCTCTCTCTCTCTCTCTCT
>JAYMFT010009742.1:0-16933 GCA_038088735.1 Panulirus argus
ATACATGTCTCTTGAAATGAGCCAGGTCATAGTTATTGGGAAAGACATGAGAAGGTAGAGAGTTCCAGAGCTTCGACTGGTAAGGAAAGAAGCAGTTATCAAAACTGTATTATAGCATGTTTTCATATTTCATTTGAAATGTATTGAAAACATTGGTTTCTATACATGATTGATTATATATAATCTAGTCTGTCCTAGCTAATTTAGTGTCTCTAACTTTGGTTTGACATTAACACGAACTGACTTATGCAAAATTTTAGTATTTAATACCTGGATTCTCTGTGTATTTGAACTTTTTCCCATCTTAATGCCATCCATTATGTATTTTGTCATTGATAATTTTGTTTTTATTATTAATGGAAATGATCATTTACAGATAAAGCGTTCTGATGTACTGATGTGGAAATAGTCAGCAAGTTCATTCACAGTGTTGTATGGGTACTTGGAATCCAATGAAGATTAACCCTCCACCTATAAACATGATGGACACTACTGATAATCCATAAATTTTTAATTTAAGGATGATTAACTTAAAATGTCATCCAAGACAGATGTATTGTGACCACTGTAGAGCTTCATCTGTAGAATATAGGTAATTTTGCACTATAAATACAATTTAGATATATTGAGGTTGGCTTATTAGGAAAAGGCAATGCTGAGGTTAGGAATGTACTACTGTTGATTTATTATCATCCTGCATGAATCCACCTACATATGTTTATAAAGTGTATCCATGGTTTATGTTAACTGCTATGAAATTCAGGAATACTTATATTGATATAAGTAAAAGTGGCTTTGGAAATTAGTTATAATACTGTTGTATTTATACATTGCTGAAAGATAATCCTTAGTGCAAAATTAGATAAAGCAGATACCCTCCTGGGTATTAGGAGGGTTAGTGACAGTTGTGTAGTGAGCCAGAACTTCAGTGGTTATCAGGTTGCATTCCTCTGACCCAGGTAGTTGTTTTTTCTTTCTGCCTCACCCGCACATGGACATCTAACATTCTGTCCACAAACATACAATCTCTCCTTGTCACATATAACACTTGACTACACTTAACTCACGCAACTCATTCTTCATAACTTTAGATTTTCCTGCAGTGAGCATTGTGTACTAGCTTTGCCTTTTGGCATAGTGGTAGGAGTAACAGACAGAAGTAATAGGTAGGAACATTTAGCAGAAGTAGACAATAGGAAAATTAGGTAGAAGTAATAGGTTTTAACATAAGACAGGAACATTAGATAGAAGTAGTCAGTAGGAGCCTCTGGAAATGCATTAGAGTTGCTTTCTGCCAATAGGCTAAGGGTGAGGCCAGGCCCTAAAAGCTAAGAAGTGGGTTGGGAGGTCACCAGTTATGGAGACACTTTTGCCATGGCCACTGCCTTGAAGGGGTTCCAGGAGGGAACATGCATCAGAGATATAGATATACAGTTTCCCCCCACCCCCCAGTCATGGACAAAAGTCCACATCAAGGCCGGGCCCTAATTGAAATGTAGAGAGAATTGAGAAAGGGGGAAAATCAGACAGGGAAAGTATTCACAGATTTTTGAGAAAGTGAAAAACATGTCTCTTGAAATGAGCCAGGTCATAGTTATTAGGAGACATGAGAAGGTAGAGAGTTCCAGAGCTTCGACGTATAGGGAAAGAAGCAGTTATCAAAACGGCACACGCTTGAGCTGCCAATAGCCACACAATAATCATGTGATGCAGCAGCTTGCCAAGTAATCCGTGGTCTAGCTAGTGGTGGGGGCACATAAGCAGCCAGCTCTCGGGAGCAAAAGTCAAAGTAATACCAATAGAAAAGGGAAAGTGAACCAACATTGTGGCGTAGAGCAAGGGAGTCAAGTTTGGAAGTTAGCCTGGGAAATGCTGATACTAGTAAATTTTTGAATGGAGACATTATTGATCTGATCATTTTTAATTTTAATTTCAGTGAAGGCTGTCATGAACCAATTTTTTATTGCTCTGAGATTTGTTTATGTAACTTTCAATTGGATGCCTGTGTGCATAGATGACCATTTTTAAATAAAACATGTGAAAAGTTTGTTATTAAGTATCCTATGAAGTGAATAACTAGCATTTAAATGAAGTGCCCATACTGGTGTGGATTCTGTAACTCCAAGAGCTTTCCTCAAAATCATCTTTAGATATACTTTTATCCAGTTGTAATTTATAGTAAAAACAATTCAGCACTATTGAAGTGATTTGGATTCATGATTTATTTTGTAAAGGCTTAATAGTATTTTTTGGTAGAGAACTAGATTCTTCTCAATTTAGCATATGAAATTTATTACTACTTAAGTATCCTAAAATATTCATTAAAGTGAAGTTTAGACTATACAAAATAATTTATAGATGTAAAGTTTTCTTATATGTTTACTTGAAAAAAAGGACATAGTTTTACTAATTAAAAAAAAAAGAATGACTTTGGGTTTTGAGTTATAGCAGCTCTTTATTATTTTTTTTTTTTCTTCTATTAAACTTGATTGTCGTTTCCCGTGTTAACAAGGTAGCACCTACAACAGATGAAGAAAGGCTGCATCCTCTTACATCCGTTCTCTTGCTGTCATGTGTTATGAATTTTGGTGCATTATTATTGTTGTTATAATCATTTATACTTGTTTGTCATTTTCCTTGTAATGGGGTAGCACCAGGAATAGACAAAGAACAGCCTCACTTGCTCACATCCATCCTGTATCTTTTATGCCTAATGCGCTAAAACCAGAGCCTCCCTGTCCACTGTCAAGCCTCACAGTCCTTGCTGTGGTATCTCCTGACTGCTTCATATGCCCTGTTCCAGCCTGTAACAGATATTTTCTCCAAGAATATGTTGCTTTTTGGGAAGCAGTAAATACCAAAAGTTTTAACCACCTCGACAAAAGAAAAGTGGGTCCCATCATGATTTCACCAATAAGAAAGCAATCATCAATAAACCTCTGACTTTTGAAGATTGGAGGAACATTATGATTAATGTATATCCCTCTACAGGCAATATCAAACTATTTCAAGCACATAATTTTTCACCTCATATCAGCTCATTGAATTTGGAAACATCAGTTTACTGTTTAATATCGTGGGAGAAAGTTTTTCATGAATACAAGAATAACTTTTGGAATGTCATCCTTTCATTATAACCAATGGAAATCACGATATTCGTAATGAATATTGTGGCAGTAACATTTGATGATTTTTTTATGACCTGCATGATAATATATAAACACGAAAAGTGTTAAAAGCTTCATGCTTAATGTTTTTTTTTTTTTTTCGGCAACGCTGGGAAAATTTCTCTCAGACCCGCATCAACTTTCCAGGCGCCTGAACATCGTAGCCTGGTATCCACTACAGGCGGGACTACTTAACCTCTGAGTTTAACCTTCCATCCAGGTCAAAGTTTAGTCGTGTCAAGTGACCTTGGTTATTTCTTTACATTTTTGAGACATTGTGTTGCTATCTGATGGGGCTCCATTGACAGACCAAAGGGTGAGAAAAAGTACCCGAGAGAGAGTCGACGCTTACTGACAATTTTAGCTGAGCACCAAACGCCTGTGAGCTGGAAAACTATTGATGGTTACTAATTAGACCGCTTGATCTAAATACATAAGCCCGACGTATGGATTTATACGTACGCTATCACTAATATTAACCTAATATCATCATCGTATGTTTATCACAATATTATCTAAAATCAGACATCCAGTGGTGGGCTCAGATGAAATGAATTTCCCGAAGTGCACTGGGTTGTAAAGGTAAGGCGAGTAGGAAAGAGCCCGCGTCGGATTCGGTGTTCCGGTAAATCCCCAGAAAGCCCCGGGTTTCCCCAGCACCCACATGACTCAGAATCCTTGACAGCATTAAAACATTTTGAGATTTCTTCTTATTTATTTTCTCTGCTTTATAGGTATGAAATACAACAATAATCTTTCACCTTACCTATTTTCAGTTCTTTTATTCTATACGTTTCCTCTTTAGAGGCATTCTTGTCAAAGTTCTCCCACATCTGTACCCCTGCCTGCTTTTCTCAGATGGATGTTGACGGCGCCACCTCGACTAAATCATAATGGCTGCTGTTTCTCCACTACGTTAGTTGAAACGCCATTGTTTCCAATATTTTGTTGCAGCTCAAATCCTCATATTATTGAAATCACTGCCTTAGCGAAAAAAACACAAGCCAAGATCATGTGGCGACTCGGAATCATTGTAATCACCATATATATATATATATATATATATATATATATATATATATATATATATATATTTGTCATTTCTCTTGAGAACACATTTAGCTATATCTTTTTAGAGATTCCCATACGTGAGTTCGTCGGGGTCCAGCTCCGAAGGTGACATTGCCTTATGGTTAGTGGGAATTCTTTGCATGGCAGGTGCCTCGTCAGCTTAGTGAGATAACACTGGTTTCATGTAACAGGAGTTACGAATTTCCATCTTCACAAGAAAACTAATGAATATGTATTTGAACCAGGTCGGGAACTTAAGTTCATAAAGTCTGTGTTACATTACGCTGAGGTAAGGTGGATTACGTTTGTCACACAAGAAGCGGTGTAAATTTGAAGTAACCATAAATACTGTAATTTTTATAGATCTCTTGCTAACGTTGTCTTATGTAAAAAGAAAATAATAGATGTAAGATGACCGTCTAGGTACCGGCTGATAACACTTGATAGGCGATTTAACTGGGTGTCGATTACATAGATACTGCAATATTTCGCAACTTCATCATCCTGTACACAATGAGCTACCTAAGCTGAATACCTAAGTCACTAATTCGTTAAAACTAACTAAATAAATGCATGCCGGATATCAAAGAAGCGTAATTCCAACATGACAACCTTTTTGGTAGGACTGCCAAAATATTCTTTTACATAAATACGATATGATTTTAATGTAATTCTATACCCTTATTAAACCCATGTTTAGCTAATTTTGTTTATCTATATTGAATATATGTGGTGATTATTATAAACATCTTATAATATTCTTATTTTCTTGAAAAAAATAATAAATTGGTGTCATCGCATTCAGCTGGGTTGGGAGACTCAGGGAGTCAGGTATTGGTGGCAAGCGGCAGCCTTTACAGTGGCAGACGTGCGAGTATTGGTGTCTCTTGATTGACATTTGATTTTTACGGATTGTGTGATTAATAAGCACAACCTGAGTCCGTTTTCCCGTCGCATTTCTCAGTTCACCTTCCGCTAGTGCCCTTACTTGGTGTGTAGAAGCAGACACCTGTCAAGTTAAACGTAAACATGTCTGAAGAGTGGTAAGTGAAGTAATTCATAACTAAGTTGCAAATATTGTAGCTATTCAGTGTCTAATAAGGATACTAATGATTCTAATTAGAGTTGATACACAAGAATTATTCAGTTTAGTTGTTTCAGAGGTGAAAGAGTTGTCCTTCACTCATGCTGAATCAGCTGATTTTAGCACCTGACGGATTCATCTTGCGTTGACGGTTAGCAAGATCCTCGTGAAAGTTTTCTGGGATTCTTATGTTGATTTGTGTGGAACTACATAACCTAACCATTAAGATGTAGATGCTAAATGGGTAGAACATGGTAATGTAGGAATAAACATGAAAAAAAATAGACTGGATATTACTACGACACCCTATGAATAATCGATGTTTCGATTTTAGTTCCAAGACGGACTTTTTATAATTGTTATTTGTAGAGATATAAGTAAGTATTATCTACTAGAATAATAGAATGTGCTTCTCTTTTGTAATATATTATTGATTATGTTCTGATTTAGTAAAATTCCAGTTTAGTTCAACATCAATCAAACTTGGGAATGTCTTTTTTTTGCAGTGATATCATACAGCGGGTTTATACATCCCGTGACTATACAGAAAATGCATGTTGAAATAATGCTTTTGGTACTTTCCTGTTAGCCCTTGTGGTTTTAGGGTATGGTTCACTGGAACTGGCAGTAAAATAACTGTAAATAAAGGGCTGACAGTAGCATAACTATATCATAACATAGTCCTGACCAGACACATCCTTGTTTGATAATGGGATAGAGTTTTACCATGGCGAGTTAGTTAGCCTCAGCTACCTTGGTAAACCACTTGTTTTATTATAAGTCCATAAGAATTACTTTGGAAACATGAAAAACTTTACCAGTCATAGAATAAGTTAAAGAAAAAGGGTTTGACTTAGTCAAACTGCTAACTTGAATGGTAGCTTATAATTCCCTTGGTTTCATTGTCAAATTCCTATATCGATGATCTGAGGATGTTTATGTGCCACTGTGTGAATGAAGCACCCTAATTTTCATTCACTGGTCTGTGGGATAACCAGAAAATGATAGGGCAACATGTAAAAACCTCAAACTTTCTCTAGCAGCTTTCTTCCCAAACCATATATTTGTGAGACTTTCTGCGAGTCATCTCAATCATCCCTGTCATATGCTCTCCCCAGGTCCATGAATACCACATACAAATCCTTCTGTTTCTGTAAATCTGAAGAATAATTGTAATAGGTACATGATAAGGAAAGCTGGCTATCACTATGATGAATCTTGTCTCTAAACTTCACACTCATTATAAATTTTGTTGGAGTAAATATATTTTTGCTACATAAGTACTTTTGAATACATATCCCATGTACATTAACACCTGAACATGAATTGCTTTTGAGTTTGATGCTCAAAAAACTTTTTTTTTCTTGGTGAGACAGATCATAGAGTGCTACTCTTTCTGTTCTTATATACAATTCTGGACTTGTGGAAGATTTAATAAAGCTTTTGCTTTGCAGCTTCTAGCAACACATATCTTTGTTTCTGTTATCTTCCGCTATCACTGATAGCCTTGAAAAGGCCTGGTGGTCTGTCACTCTTTGCTTTCCTTTGTATTCCTTTATATAGTTAGCTGTTACCATCAGTTTTTTGTTAGAGTAGCCAGTACAAATCAAGAAACTAACTTGCAAAATTGGGGTTGGGGATCCCTGTTCTGCAATATTGTCACACTAAAGTTGCTTGCCTGAATAGTAAGCATTTGTTGCACCCTGTGTAAATGGATATGGATTCACAGTAATAGATACAGTAATTATATAAGATAGTGCATGATTGATTTTAGGTAATTAATCAAAAGGGAACAATGTTGGGAATATGATTATTTATGTATGCATTTTATTTATTCATACATGTAACTACTGTACTTGTAAGATTTTTATAAAAGAAATAATTGATGAAATTCATGATACTTGAAAGTCTCAAGACATCCCAAAGCTGAAATATTTATGGAAAAATCAGTGCTGCACAGACCTTTTTACATTATATTAGAGGAAAAGTATACATGTCAGTAGTGGTATACACCTCGTATTGCTGAGCTGAAGAATAGTTGATTATTAAAGGATATGGATATAGTATTACAATATTAATTCAAAGTTGTTGAACTGAATAGGAATTGAAACTGGCATGCCGGTTTTTGCATTGTTATTGACCTTTCACATGTTACAAGATCATATACTGAAGACCACAAGACTGGATATAGGTCAGGGTGCAGTTAACCTTCATATTTAACCCCACAAGTTGTTTTAAAGGTCATAGAAATAGATTAAGTTTAATCATTCCCATTTTTGCTGTTGGTATGGGCTATTAGTATTTTGAAAATGATTAATGTAAAAAAGTGTGCAAAATAACTTTGTTGCATTAATGTTCATTGGAATATTACAGAAATACTTTCTTACCTGCATGGTTTTAGAATAAAGAATGCTTCTTCTGAGAAGTAGACTATAATGCACTCCATTAAACTACTTGTGTCGAATGGATTAAGTATTCTTGTGGAATTTATCCCCTATATCATGTCACAAGTCCATGACTATATGGAATGGAAAAAGCTAAAGAGGAAGTATGATTAAAAGTCATTTCCTGTCAGCTTGTAATATAGGTCCACAATTTAATTCATATGTATTGTCTTCCATTGAAGAAAACAGACATTTGTTTTGCTCACCTCTCTTACATATCTCGAGCTATATTCTCTGCCAGGGAAAAGTCTGTGTCTTACCCTGTTTTATCATTGTTATCATGACTCATCAGGACAGTACCTTGGATAGATTTCATCAGAAGTTTTGGCTGTTAGATTGTTTAAAACTTTTCTTTTTCTGTGTGTGTGTGTGTGTAGGGTGTAGACTTACACTATGTAGGTGCATTTCTTTGTTTGTATGCACCTATTTCACTGAATACTTGTATATAGCATTGGGATATGAGATACACCACAAGTGAACTTGGATGTCATACGGTAGCGGTCCAAATGTGACAATTGTACACTGATCTGTACAGTCCACTTTTTACTTTCATACTTGCTGAAAGTGAAACTTTGTGGGCTTTATTTTTTTATGGTAGTGAGTAATGGATTGTGTTTCCTTTATCATGGGAATGGAAGATATGATTGGAATAACTCAGCAATTTTACAGGAATATTGCACGTATGGATTAGTTTGTGTTCCTTATTTATCTGTAAGATTGGAACCTTTTATTGGATTATTTTGTACTCTTCATTATTTGTAGGACTGAAACATTTCGCATCATTATGAACACTGCCATTATGTTGAAGATGTGAGGCAGTAGTGACTATGGACTTATCACAAGATCATTAGAAGTGTTGTTGGATGTATTCCTTTTTTTCCCCCCACATCCAGTGCAGCAAATCTGTAGCCTCCTGTTTACAGGTGGTCTGGGTCAGTGGGGAAAGGTGCCATTCTTTTTTCATGACCACTTGCTGGGCTGTCTGGCTGGCTGACTGCCTAGATGAGTGGTTAGCCTATCTAGGAAGTCGCTTCTAGTGGGTCACGTTTACTTTTGAAGTTTTTAGATATTATATGACCAGTGGCTCCGAAGGTCTCTGGTGGAGCATTTGTGGCTCCCTATGACGTTTGTGATCTCTAAGAGTGTCACTGGTTTTCCTGGGTTTTGTAGGATGTCTTGGGCGTTGGTGGCTATCTCTCTGGTTAGTATCTCTTAAGAGTGTTAGTGGCTTTCTAGTAGTTAATACCATACTCTAGGGCCTTACTGACACTTTTAGGCGTTGGGCCTAATACCTGGCTGGCTAATAAGGTTACCTATTGGCTAGCTGCTTTAGTGGAAGTAGCCAGCTACAATAAAACGCTGACTGGGTTAGGAGGCAAGCTGGTTGGGAAGGTTTCTGCTGTCAGGTGTGTAGATATGTTGCTCAACATTCCGTCTCATGGCCACACCACCGATGTTAACAATTCACCAGTAGAACTTTAATACAAATGTTTGTAATGTACAGGATTGTAGATATGTGATACAAGACAGACAAAGACGCATTTATGTAACCTGTACCATCTGTATTAGTATGTCTTGTATAGATATATTTGGCTTCCTATTTTCTATAGTACATCACGCTATATATTGTAAACATTATCTAGCCTAGGGCGCCAAGATATAGGGACGCGCTAGCCCGTTCAATCTCTGTATATATCAATATAGTCTTCTCTGTAAAGAACTCCTTTCATTAGAACCTACGAGCTAATCGCTCAACACAGTGAATAAACTACAAGGATCAAAGACTATTTTTTACGCAGGTTGCTGAAATGGTTTAACCTAAATATAGACATGCATTAACGTACACTTTTCTATAGGTTTTCACACATCTGTGTTTAAGCGAATTATGATTATACCTCTTGCTAACTGATAATTTGGATGTTCTGTGAGAGGTATAGGTTGTGGCGTAGTGGTAGTTGCTTGGAGATGAGATTGTCCTTCATCAACACTGGTCGCTTAAGTCACCGTTTCTCTACCATAATAGTTTTGGTCTTGGATAACTTTTGTGCGTGGGTTTAAGGCCTTTTTGTTTTGGTGGTGGATAGAACTGGTACCTTCCCATTTGGTCACCATGTAAATTGAGACCAGACTGAGTACAGTTGTGCACTATGTAATGAAGCAGCTAACACTTCATACTATTAAGTATAGATGTGGTTGGTTGTTTGGTGCAGGCTAATGGGCTCGAGGTAGCTGTCACTCAAAAAGGCGATGAATATACTCACACATCCCGGTGCCGTAGCTTAGCAACGATGAAGCAACTGGACATTTTAGAGCCCGGTTGGAACTGACTACGTGAAGAATTTCGTCAGCCAAGTCTTGGAGGCCAAGTTTCTCCTCATTAAGTCATCAGTATTACCTGCCTAGGTACCCTCTTATTTTCACGTGTATCTGTGACTTGGAATGACAGGGAAAAATTTTTTGCTTTTTTTTTTTTTTTTTTTTTTTTTTTTTTTTTGTGTGTGTGTGTTTCAGGATATTAGAAAGGACTCTTGTTTCTCTCTTCCTGACTCCTGCCTCACATCTCGACCCGAACTGCCTTTCCGTCTCCCCACCTCACCAAATACCGGTACTCCATACATCTCATCGACTTCCTCCTTGTATTCGTACATTTCTTCCTCATTCAAATTTTTTTCTCACTTTCTCATCGCACTTTACCGCCACGATAATTGTGATAATAATGATAAGAATTATGATAATAATAATGATAATACGTTTCTGTATACGTTTATCAGACTAATAAACAAAGGTATATGTACATCTAGCAATTAATTATTACGATAAATCGTCAAATCTCGAAGTTTGATTAAAATCCAGTATATAATATGCTAGGCAGAACATTAGCATTGGGCTTGATAACTCCACAGGGTCATGATTTAACCTCACGGAAGCAGTCTTGCCAGACTAGGTCATCAGTTGTGGGTCAAGGTGTTCTAGATTACTCTTAATCTTAGAAATATTTGATCCAAGTCCACGTGGAGGAGAATCTTAGAAAATCCGTGGATCAAGGCAGCCGTACAATAAAAACAAATTTGAATGTCAGTCAGTGTTAAGCAAGTCAAGATCATGATACTGTAGTTGGTTGTGGTGAAGGGTGTATTTTTCTTGCACCTCCTCGCCGTTCTTTTCCATCGCCTTCTCTCCCTCCTGACCCTCTCTCTTCCTCCTCATCCTCCTGCCTTTTCTATCCCACCTTGCTCTATCATTCTTCCTCTTCCTCCACTACCCAGCTTTACTCCTTCCTTGCTGTCGCTTTTCTTGTGATTCTGTTACTGGGTTGGCTATTGATTTCTGTATGTATTTTAGAAATACGTAAATTTAGCCAAATATCGCCCCCAGAACGCCGTCCTGATAATACAAGCCATTTTTTTTTCCTGCAATCTTTTGTATGAGGTTTGGTATATAGTCAGGTACATAAAATGTCAGAAATCAGTAGATCTAATGTTCGAACAGGACGATACGAACCAATGTGCAACGGTGCGACCCTTGAGCATGACGGTATTATATAGAAGCACTACGGTACAACCCTTAGGGATGACGGCACGATCCAGGAGCACTACGGCACGGCCCTTAGGTATGATGGTCTGGCCTTTGATCTGACCACTTTGGAGTATGGTCAGAGTACTGACTACTCTGGAGTATGGTCAAACTTCTTGCCGCCATATCCAAGGCGTCAAACTTCTTGCCGCCATATCCAAGGCTCGTGCAGGAGTCTTACCAGAGGCTAAAGGACTTGTACCGCCATGCTCTAAGGAGTTAAGTGATCCTGTTGTTGTGTGTTCCACGAGCTTTGCTGTTAAACCAGAACAAATTTGAAGAATTTTCCACTTGATGTTCTGCAATAATGAACGTGTTGTAGCGTGGCTACGTACTTGGTAAGGTGTGGTTGTAAGTTGTTTGCGGGATGATTGGGTTTAGGTTGCAAGTTGTGTACGTAACATAAGGACTTATTCGTAGCCTGTGAAGAAGGTAAAGGTCAAAGTAATGTGAGGATATGTGGAACTAAGAGTATTTCTCTCTCGCCCTCCTCTCTCTCTCTCTCTCTCTCTCTGATGGAGGATGTAGAGTGGTGGTGATGATAACATACAGTGGTAGCTGCGAGAGAAAGTCTACAGTTGTGGCAGGTGTGGCTTCGTAATTTTACTTAATGTTAGAGTGACTCGTCTTAAAAATGGTCCGTAATGGTAATGTATCGTGGTAATGGTAGTGTTGTCATGGTTCCCAATGACCCCACCAGGATGGCCTACCACACCCAGCTGCTGTAGCGTCCCCCTAGGGCAAAGAGGCAGGCCTTACTGCCTCCACTGTGTGATCTTACGAACTGGTGTAGGCGCAGGTGGAAAGGTTTTATAGATGTGGAGCCTTGGGTTTAATGCTCGTGTGGCTAAGGTTCCCCCAGTAATCATGCTGTCAGATGGATCAGAGTGATTCACAGTGCACATTATTTATCATGGATCATCATCGTGGCTTCTCGGGAGGCTCCCAATAACCAGGTGTTGATCATCATTACAGCATTAATTACGTCATTTTCTACATCACAGACCCTGTGTTTGTCCTTGTTCATTTCTTGTGAGAAAATGAATGGCAAGTTTTTTTTTTCACTACTATTCACAGGAAATAATATGGCTTGACTTTTAATCAACTAACGTGTGCTTTCATGGCATCGATCTACGCAGCCCTTGCCTTCAGTACAAAGGCCTTACTGTTGTTGTAGTTCACCTCATAGACAGAAAATGTTGCACATTTTCGCACATCTCTATGCTCTAGATGACTTAAACCCTTCGACTGCTCTTTCCCACTTTTTTTTTTACGCCCTTTCTTATTTGTTCCCTCAGTGGTAGTTTTTGATGATGGCTGAATTTTCTTAACAGTTCTTTTGCGTCAGACACAGTACCACTCACTGTGATGAGGAGTTTCTTGCCAGCACCAAGCAGGCCCACTCATATAAATAAATGAGCCTCATATCTGCCCTTTCTCTGAGAGTTGTACCTGTCATTACTGTGGTGAGGGTGGTGGGCCGCAAACCACAGCATTTCGAGATAAATTCCCCAGCCGTAGAATCACAGAACGTGACTCAAGCCGCCGCCACCACCACCACCACCATCAAGACGACCATCAGTCCAATGCTGAAGTTCTTCGATCCTTACGAACACACCATGCTGTGTTGTCAACATTACCTCCGTCATCACTACCTGGGGTCCCCACCATCAACATTTCAGCGGGTGTTATCGTACCCATACCCGCTGTATCTTCCTCATGTTTCCACCCATATTTGAAAATCTCGTTATATCCAAGTTTAACAAGTGTCCGTGAACTGTCCACACTATAGCATAGGAGTTGATAGATATAGCGTTACTATGACCACTACAGATAACCAACAGTACGACCATGACCTCTGCAGATAACCAACGGTACGACCTTGACCACCAGAGATAACCAATAGTTCGACCACCCTAGTATGAATGCTGTCACTCTCTCTATCCCCCTAGTGCTAGTTTGCCATCTCTTCCAGCACCTGACCCTCTTATCAACCACTTTCCCAAGTCTGGCGTACTGTGCCGGTAGAAGTGTGTAACAGACTGTGAGACCGTCAGCCGTGAGACGGCTTTAAGACAGACTGTCACCGTCGGGAAGTCGCAGATGGCTTCTTGGAGGGGAAAATGTCTGCGTTTGCTGGATTTTTTTTTTTTTTTTTTTAAGACTTTAGAGGAGCGGGAGGAGCCAGTCCATGTAGGAATTACTTGCTAAATGGTAAGTAGGTCTCTGTGAACGCTGACATTCCACACAACATCACTTCAGTTTACAACAGGTCGTAAGATTTCCTTTTAGTAAGCATAATTAGATGTATCCTTGCGGGGATTACAGTGATGAGACTAACAGTTGCAGGAACGGAAGGGCGTAATTCCCACATTGATCAGTAGTGTAAAGTTTTACCCATACCAGGAAAGTTTTCCCATAGGGTACACTTTAGCAGTACTCCTCGGCAGCCTAGCGAGGGTACACTTTAGCAGTACTCCTCGGCAGCCTAGCGACACCTCTCGCTTTTCTTGATCACGCAGTCGAAACCGTTCACAACCATCGGTGTATCACAGACATATTAGTTTGTCGTAAATGATGAATATTTAACTCATTTGGAAGAGTCAGTGTGTGATTATAGCAGCAGTAGGTATACAGATGTGTCGCATGTACAGTCTGCTTACGTACCGTTTTTTACCAGGTGCTGTGCATCACTGGATCATAGACAGGGATGGTATCCTGGTGCTTGGGGAACCTTGTGTCGCTCCCACTACTGTTGTGTCCGGCTCACTGTACCCTGAGCACTAACCTTGACCCCTCAGTCTGCTCCAAGGTTACAAAACGCAAGGACAGGGATTCGAAGTAGTTGCTTTGGACGATTGTGATACTTCCCCAGTATAGATGTTACCTCCTTTACCCCTTACTCCGCCGGAGGGTGCACACAATGTGGGCTCAGAGGTAGGTGTGAGGAAAGCCACCCAAGCCATCGGCAGGACTCGCCAGCCAGGCTCGTGCCGAGAGAATCAATTCACCTGACCCACTCGACTCGTAAAAGATTTTTAGACGAGTATTTTTGAGTGATTGGTGAAAGAGGTGTGTGTGTGTTCTCAAGGATGGTCGGGTGAAACATTACGTGCTGGAAAATGTTATAGTTTTGTTGCGCGAGTGTGGTGAAACGTGGAGATAATAGGGTTCATTGTGCTAGATCATGGCTTGGGCTTCGCCACGTCCTGCTAGTGATGGAGGAATGGCTTTTATATCTTTGGATTTAGTGGGGTGACGATGGGCGACAATCTGGGGTGATGGGGAGGGGGAAGGATGGATAGGGTGGTGGGATGGACATGGGAAAAGTAGACAGCCTGCCCTAAGCAACACCTTAGTTGGCACCGATTGAGAAATTTGACCCCAATGTTTCAGCCTCGGGTCAAAAATAGCCTTGTGTGGTAGCCTAGGAACCCCATACCAGCCATTCGTGGTGTCTGAGAGACCAATTCTGACCGTCCGTGGTGTCTAGGGATCTAGAACCAGCCCTTCGTGATGTCTGAAGGCCCTGTGAGGTAGACTGTGATTTCATGATAACCTAGAGAGCAGATGGAGTTTATAGGTCGCCGTATTGAGCGTGTTAGTGGGGCCGTTCTTGTATTAGCTACCGGCCGGGTTTAGCGTGCTAGCCTGCAGGCCTCGCTGCGCGCGTATCCAGCAGTTTGCATCATAAAGCTGGGGAAAGTCAAGCGGTCTGTTGGGAAACGAGTTGAGTAAGTTAGCTGGTGTGATGGAAGCGACCCAGCTGAGCCACCTCCTTCCTCAGCGAGTCGGGGAACCTGGGTGTAATTCACGGTACCTACCAACCAGCAAGTCAGTTCGCTATTGACACACCACTGACCAAGTTGTTTTTGCCCCTCGCCGACCGCACGCTCCCGGGAAGGTGGCGCCCCGGTGCTCGCTTGGCTTTTCACCACCCACCTGCCATTCATAACACCTCCCACCCCCCTATTGGTCGACCCTCCCAAGCATGATCCTCGCGCCTTAAGGTGAGGCGGGAGATGCTGGGTTTGGGAGAGAGGTTGCCCAGCCTCAGCTGTGTATGTTGTTTTGCATAGCGATGACTGTAGTCGGGTCCCTTCACACACGCAAACAAAGCTCTTGAAGTTTTTTCTGCTTGTTTGTGTTCGTGTAGAGAGAGAATAATGCAGACCTCCTGAGGCTCATGGTTGCCATTGCACACGCACGTGACAGGGATTTTTACAGCCATCATCTCTCCCAGTAGCCTCGGGCACTCCGACTATGTTTAGCAACCACGTCACCCACACCTAGCGATTAACTGAACGACGATACGAACCTTGAGTTCCTCAGGTGTGATGGCCTGCCCTTCGACCTGACCAAAGGTTCGCGTCAAAGGCCAAGCCTTCCACACCCAACGGGGTGTACTTCGGAGGGTTGAAGATTTCCAGTGGGAGGACCTTGGATGTCTCCGTCTGTCAGCTAGGGTTCGGCCGCCGCTCCCTGCTGTTGGAAATAGTACAGTCGTAACTGTTTGACTTCTAACCCTCCCAGGAGCGTACAGTAGGTGGGCTGGAGGTTTGGGTAATGCCGTTGGGGTACGATCTGTGACTGCGTCTGAGCGGCCAGCCGGCCTCGCCGTGTCTTCATCATCGTGCTGTGTCCACACACTCAGACAGGAATAAAGCTATGTATTTTCACCAGACTCTTGCGTCCGGCCTTGACAGGCGAGTGCTTAACCTTGCCATCATGAAGCTAGAAACTACGCGCCCACACATACTACATGGAAACCCCAGGGATTTCTTAAAGAACATAACAATAAAGTGTAGTAATAACAAGGTAACGACGAAGGTTTCTCGTGCGACGCGCTACATGGAATACAGAAATGGAAACTTTTTTTTGCCCCCGGTGCCAAGGCTTGTGGAGAGCCTTGCGACTTGTGAATGATGGCTTTATACCCTCGTTGGACCACTTTCACCTCCCCAGCAGCTCCTGCTTCTCTGCTGATTGTGGTTACATCAGGGTCAAGGTGGGGTACTCGGGACGGGGCCGATACTGTCCTCTTGGTCGTAGTCTCAGTGGTTGTACTTCGTATGTTAACCTTGTGTATATATCATAACGTTATATTACACACGTATATGTATATACCCTGGCATACGCAATGTGCACTCTTATGTGTGTGTTTGTGTGTCGCTCTGCTCCTGATTGGCCATCTGCCTAATCTTCTTCACCCTCATAAGGAAGAGAATATCCTCCCGCATCAGTTCCAGCGGCAGCCATCACCGTTGTACTGCTCTCTCTCTCTCTCTCTCTCTCTCTCTCTCTCTCTCTCTCTGGACGCAGTGCGTCGTTTGGCACTCTCTCTTTTGGCCTTATGCATCTTGGAAGCGATCTGGGGAGAAATTCCTGTGATTTGTATACCACACTCTGGTCTAATTGTCCTGTTGCTGGCAGATTGCTCGTGTTTTATAGGGGTGTAAGAATACTTCCCCCGTATTCCCTGCGTGTCGTAGAAGGCGACTAAAAGGGGCGGGAGCGTGGGGCTGGAAACCCTCCCCTTCTTGTATTTCAATTTCTAAAAAGGGAAACAGAAGAAGGAGCCAGGCAGGGAGTGC
>JAYMFT010009753.1:0-16932 GCA_038088735.1 Panulirus argus
TAATCAAGCACTGTGATGTCACCGGTACACTGGGAATCACTCCTGTGTGGCACAACACCAGGCGAGTGTGTGAAATGGTTGACTGCGGAAGCACTCCGAACATGCACCAAACACATACCAGTGAGGAAGAAACGCAGAACCTCCAGACTAGAGCGAAGGCGGCGCTCACCTCACCTCAGTAAATGAGAACAAACCTCTCGAAAGAATTGAAGATGTTGACCATAAACAAAATATCAAATGAAATTCGGGATAAAGAGGTGAAAAGAGCCATTAGTAGACAGATAATCCCAATGCAAAACAAGTTCCTGACGTCCCTCTGGCCCACTGATAAGAGATGAGATGAAGTGAGTGAGATTATGAGAAATAGTTATATAAATGTTGAGCCAGTCAAAAGCCACTTTACCGATAAAGTGACCCCGGGGAACTCCAACAGCAATCCTTCGAATGTCAAACACGACTGAATTTGTAATCTCGTCAAAGAACTTCGGCAGGGCCAATGAGAAAATGTTCATACATTTTGCTCCAAAACAAGAATCTGAGATAATTCTCTTTAAAGAGATCTTAGACGCTGACGTAAATCCAGAAAGTTTGCCAGTGCACACAAGCCACACTTCCGATGGGCCGTGTGAGTTGTGAGAGTGTAAGTGGTCTTAGAATTATCTTTAACATCTGAAGAAGGTGTTGAAAGATTTTTCGGTTGTTGGATATAGCTTCACGATGACGGCCTTACTGACAACTGGCAGTTAACAGGCCTAGAGCCTAACCAAGCAACCAACCTCAATTCAAAAAGGAGGAAGCAAAGCAGTTCGCGTATCACATGTCATTAAATTTTTCGGGACAATCCTAAGACGCAAGTCGATTGGTCTCATGGAATCGAGACAATCTAAATTACCCAGGAAAACTATGCCTTCTACACTTCTTTGATCACAACCATACAACTGTGAAAGCATTGGACATCATGGACGATGCTAATGTGGCATACTCAAACCTCGCAAACCTTTAGACTAATATGACCATGGCGTATAACGCATGAAATAAGCGAACTAAGGATGACTGGCCAAGCAGGAAGAAGAACATGCAACTTCTTAACTCCCAGATCATAACACATTCTTGTGAATCATGAACTTTCCAATGCCTTCACGGTAAGAAGGTCCGTTCCCTAAGGAACTGCATTTGCACCGCTATTCCTTCTTGTACCAAACATCCACTCACACACACAAGCCTAAGTTTTATCAATATTTTGCAAGAAAGAATGGAAACCTTACCAGTGCCAGACTATGAAAAAAAAAAAATACAAACAGACAGGAATCAAGTCGTCCGATCGGCCACTGATAATGGTCTACAGGGAGATAACTTTGGAGCAACTCCGTTTTGGAGGAACAGAAGATGTTTAACAGCACAGAAGACGGGACAGAAACGAACACCTCCATATCTCGGAAGAGCAACGTAAAAAAAAAAAAGAAAAAAAAAATCGAGCAATATTGGTGAATATCTGGTGAAGTCTCCGTGTGTCTTCACCCCCATAGAGTGAGTTGTTAGACGACCTTATCTTCAGGAAACAACAGAATAACTACCTTTTCGAAGAAAAAAAAAAGGAAAAAGAACTGATGGACCGTAATCACGGCACCTATAGTCTCCTAACTAAAGTAAGGTTGCGTGCAAACATCATCTCTCAAGATGAGCGACACAATAGTTACATTGAGCGTAAAGATCTTTCAAAGCTCACAAATGACGGTTAAATATCTAAACTCAGTCAGGGCTGAGAACAGAAACATAGGTCTGAGTCTATACTCAAAAATCCCTACTACTGGAAGTACAAGTGTGGAAGGCTCTGTTTACCAGTGAAATCTAAAGAAGCATGGAGTAAAGTAAGAGAAAACTATAAAAATGTAAAGCCCAAAATTGTTTGATACACTACCTGCTACAATTAGAAACACTATGGACTGATCAGTGAAGATAAAAGAAAAAAAAAAAGATCCGGACCAAAGTCTGCAACAGTGTGCTACAACAGCCAGGATGTGGTGGATACGTCGGCCCCAGGGACCGCAACCTTCAACAGCCTAACTGAACAAAGGAACAAGACAACAGCTCAGTAAGGGACCAAGCTGTGAAGAAAGGCATCCGGTATTACCATATGATATACGGAAGTTAAGGTGTGATAAAATATATGAATAACGGTTTATTGGATTTAGGTAACCAATCGACTGATAATACCCATTTGAGGTATTACAGATATTACAGAACTGGGAGGTCATGATAAGCACTAGTTAACCAATCATGCAAGAGATTAAGATTAGGGTGAGATGGATATTTCCACACTTTAGAATGGGCAAGGTACACTTGAGATGTACATTCGTGTGTGTGTGTGTGTGTGTGTGTGTGTTTGTGTGTGTGTGCAGTAAGAAGAGAGAGGTCACTTGTAACTCTTCAACTCTGTTACATAAGTACTTTTTGAGATCTTTCCCCGACTTGTTGATCTTTTTCTCGGTAATTTCAAGGAAATGTTTACTCTCGATGTTGTCAATTTAATTCAGAACCTAACCTGTCACCCTCATTCAGGCTCCTTAATTACTCGTGAGAGTACCAACCCACCACCAATACCTACCCACCACCAGTGCCTACCAGTATCTATTCTGATAACAATCTTCCAGTACCTACCTACTAAAATTAGTATCTACTCAACAGTAATTACGACGAGATTTAGCCAGGGGGCGGGACTAGCGCGTAGCGCTCACTGCAGGAGGGAGAGAGAGAGAGAGAGAGAGAGAGAGAGAGAGAGAGAGAGAGAGAGAGAGAGAGTGTGTACCACGTGCGAGGGTAAGCGTGTGTGAGGGATGGCATTGAGCGCTGAAGACCCAAGCTATTCTTAGCCAAGTCAGCCCATGCAGGTCGCCTCCACTACACTGCCATACTCCACCTCCTACTCCACCTCACTGCTATACTCCACCTCCTACTCACCACACGGCCATACTCCACTTTCTTCTATACACGACCATACTCCACCTCCTACTCACCATAGGACCATACTCCACCTCCTACTCCACCACACTGCCATACTCCACCTCCTACTCCACCTCATTGCTATATTCCACCTCCTACTCACCTCACGACCATACCCCACCACACAGCCATACTCCACCTCCTACTCCAACACACTGTCATAGTCCACCTCCTCCAATTCCCTGCCAGACTCCACCTCCTCCACACACTGCCATAATCCACTTTCTACTCATCATATTGCCATGCTCCACCTTCTCCAGTACAGTGCCATACACCACCTCCTCCATCACACTGCCATATTACACCTTTTACTCCACCACACTGCTATACTCCACCTCTATCACCACAATCCCAGACTCCTTTTCCTCCACCATACTTTTACATCCTCCACCACACTCATTTCTACCACCACACTGCCAGATTCCAACTCCACCACAGTGCTATACTCAACCTCCTCCACCACATTGCCACACTCCACTCCTCCACCACTCATACTCCACCCCCTCCATCACACTGACATACTCTACCTCCACCACCTCACTGCTGCTGCTGATGATGATGGTGGTAGTAATGGTGGTAATGCAGGTGGTACTGGTAGTGGTCGTGATTTTGATAATGGCAGGGGTGGTGGTTGTGGAAGTAGCAGTTTTGATACTGGTGGTGGTGGTGGTGGTGGTTTTACTGATAGGGATGATGATTGTGTGGTAGTGGTGATACTGGTGGTGGTGATACAGGTAGGGATGGTGATGGTGGTGGTGGTACTGGTGATACTGGTAGGGATGGTGGTGGTGGTAGTGGTAGTGATGATACCGGTAGGGATGGTGGTGGAGGTGGTGGAAGGGG
The DNA here is from genome assembly GCA_038088735.1 of Panulirus argus. Classification (NCBI taxonomy): domain Eukaryota; kingdom Metazoa; phylum Arthropoda; class Malacostraca; order Decapoda; family Palinuridae; genus Panulirus; species Panulirus argus. The sequence continues at coordinate 3,844 of JAYMFT010009753.1, forward strand.
CGGCCAGATTACCGTCCCTTCTCATTAGTCTTTATCTTCCTCCTGCAGCTTCTCCTTTGTTTACTCCCCTGCTCCTGTCCTCTCTCTCTCTCTCTCTCTCTCTCTCTCTCTCTCTCTCTCCTCCATCCTTCCCTTCCCTCCCACATAACAACCCTTCCCTTTCCTACCACCACACCTCCCTTCCCCGACCAGACCTCACTTGGAATACGGTGATCAGTTCTGGTCACCAAACCTGATCAACAACGATGAGGAGAAACTAGAACGAATTGACAGAGCAACGAACCTATTCCCTTCACTCATAAACAAGCCTTATGAGGAGAGATTCACACACCTTGTGAGGAGACATTTACACATCTTATGAGGAGAGACTCACACACCTTATGAGGAGATACACACTCCTTGTGAAGAGATACTCACACATCCTGTGAGAAGAGACTCACACACCTTGTATTCTCTGAACATAAAAAAGAAATAAGCGAGGACTTCCATGAAACTTCACAGAAATGTTCAAAATACTAAATAATTTCGACAACATAATATACGAATATTTCTTCACTTTAGAAAAAGATTCAATGACCAGAAATAATTGCTTGAAGATACGAGAAAGATGAAACGGCAACGTAAGCAAAAATTTATTTTTTCCCCAACTGTATACAGGGAGAACATTGGAATAAACTACCAACATGCTGTAAATAAGAAGATTTTCAACATCTTCAGGGCGACGCTACACAAATACTTCAGTGATATCCGTCACCAGAATATCATCCTTCTGCAAGAGGAGATATTTCAAAACGTCTTTCTCTTTCAGAGTCCAGCCCAAGTGAAGCCGTTTGTAAAATTAGTAGGAAACTTTTACTGTGAACACTTTCCTATAAAATTTCCATGGCAGTATATTACCTCCGCGCTAAATATTTTTTTATTTCTTTTAACTCATCGTTCATTCCTGCCGGCAGTTGAGCCAGAAGGAGAGCTGCCTTCCGCTTTACCATTCTGTTCCTATCATGATTTAGATTGAGTCAGTAGATAACCTCATCTTGGACATGGTCTCATGTTACCTGTCCTTCTCATGCTCTTAACACCATCACACTTCCCTTCTCTTCCACACCATTACCTTTCTCTTCCCTTCACCAACCTCCCCTTCCTTTCCTCTGCCATACCACCACCATTTCCTTCCTCTACCACACCAGTACACTTCCATTCATCAGCTACACCAGTACCTTCCCCTTCCTTTCTTGTACTTCCCTATCCCAATAATCATTCCCTTTCCGTCTTTGTCTTATGTTTGCACCTCCACTACCAAAATACTTATTTTCTTTCCTTCTTCTACTACACCACAATCCTCCCCTTCGTCAACCACATCACTATTCTTCCCTTCCTCTGCTACACCACCAGTCCTCCTTTCCCTTCCTGTACCTCACCACTGTCCTCCCGTTCCCTTAATTAGTCATACCATCAACCTTTCACTTCCTTCCTCTCCCGCATAACCACCTTTCCCTTCCATTCTAATTCTCTTCCACGCCTCCGCCTTCCCTTCCCTTCTCTTCTCTTCCTCAGACACACAACACTATCTACCTTTTCCCACCTCTTCTTTTTTCTCTCTCTTTTTCTGTTACACAAGATCAAAGACTGTAACGTAAATTAAAGACCACGCAACAGAAAATCGTATCTACGTAAGGAAAGCGGATTGGCTTACAGACAGAAAACAGTGAATGCTGCCACATGGGGTAGCATCAGACTGGTTGCACGTGACAAGTGGGGTACCACAAGGCTCTCAGTCCTAGGACTTAGGACTTAATCAGTCATGTAGAGACACAACCCAAAAGTAAAATCTCCAAATTTGCCGATGGCATGCAATCAGAATTTAATATCAGTCATAGAACGACTGTTTAGGAGTTCAAAAGTGATTTAGACAAATTGCTAGACCGGTCAGAATTAGGGCCAGTAAACATCAGTGTAAAAGCAAATGCAAAGCAATGAATTTTGCCGCGGAAAATATTAATTTCGAACAATTCAAAATTATTTTCGCTATAAGACCGCGACTTCGCGGGATCTAACAGAAGTTTTCCAAATACTACATAATTTCGACCACATAAAATATGACACATTCTTCATATAAGAGTTGCAACGGCCAACACGAAAGGTAAGAAGAGTAAGGGAAATATATGCAGTGCAAATGTAGAGAAATCAGCTCTTTCTTTTTCAACTGCAGAGTTGTACAATACTGGAATATACCTACCGCCATTTACTGTCACAGGGAACACTATCTACATCTTTCAATGACGACGAGACTAATACGTTAATGATATCAATTATCAGAAGACAATAATCCTGTTCACCTGGGAAAAACACACAACCTAACTTCTTGTACATACAAGTTTAACTTTTTTTTTTTCTTTTTTTAGCTCCTTTGAGATGTAAGTCTCCTCCACAGAGCATCATTCTGCGGGCAACATTACAAAAGGTTACGCTTCCTATAAAATTTCCTGGGTAGTATACCATCTACATACTGCATGGTGCTCCTTTTGTCCTGCCGGCTGTTGTACCGGAGGGAGGTGTGTGGGGATGGAGATGTGCCATGTATTACTATTCTGTCTCTGTCTCTAATAAGGTTAGGGAACCTCAAGATACCAATACTGTCATCCGTCTCATAACCTCGTCATGGACCATCAGGTCTCATACTGTGTGTACTACTCTACTATACCCGCCTCTCCCTTGCTTCTTCCCACCTCTCCCTCCCTCCCTCCCTCTCTCTCTCTCTCTCTCTCTCTCTCTCTCTCTCTGTCTCCCCCTCTCTCTCCCAACCCTCCCCGTCCGACCATACGCCCCTACCTCTCCCACACTGCCCCTCCACCCCCCTCCCACCCAACCAACGCCGTTATTAAAATCCCTCCCCTCCTCCCAGCGCCATCGCCCCTCCCCCCCCTGGCCTGCACGTGTTGGATGATGGTAATGAAAATCCTCATTGTGAGGCTGACAGCACTGCCCGATGAAAGGAACTAATAAAAGCCTAATACTGGCGGCACAGATTCCATTTTTCCCTCATGGCGCCCCCGTTATCAATGTCGATTTTACTCGGTGAAAATCCGGGCTGGGAGTACAGACCCGAGGCGGAGGACCAGCTGTGTGAGGTGACGGGCTGCAGCGTCACTTTTGTGCTGGTGTGTTACTGTGTTACTAGTGTGCGTTATGATGCTACCGGTGTGTTATTGTTTTATGGATGTCCGTTATACTGCTACTGGTGAGTTACCGTGTTACTGGTGTGCGCTATGATGCTATCGATGAGTTACCGCGTTACTGGTGTGCGTTATGATGCTACCGGTGTGTTACTGTATTACTGGTGTACGTTATAATGCTACTGGTGAGTTACCGTGTCACTGGTGTGCGTTATGATGCTATCGATGAGTTATCGCGTTACTGGCGTGCGTTATGATGCTACCGGTGTGTTACTGTATTACTGGTGTACGTTATAATGCTACTGGTGAGTTACCGTGTTACTGGTGTGTGTTATGATGCTATCGATGAGTTACCGCGTTACTGGTGTGCGTTATGACGCTACCGGTGTGTTACTGTGTTACTGGTGTATGTTATGATGCTATTGGTGAGTTATCGTGTTACTGGTGTGCGTTATGATGCTACCGGTGTGTTACTGTGTTACTGGTGTGCGTTATGATGCTACCGGTGTGTTACTGTGTTACTGGTGTGCGTTATGATGCTACCGATGTGTTGCTGTGTTACTGGTGTGCGTTATGATGCTACTGGTGAGTTACCGTGTTACTGGTGTGCGTTATGATGCTAATGGTGAGTTACCGTGTTACTGGTGTGCGTTATGATGCTACTGGTGAGTTACCGTGTTACTGGTGTGCGTTATGATGCTACTGGTGGGTTACTTTGATACTAGTGTGTTAATATGCTAGCTGTGGGTTACCATGATACTAGTGAATTACCGTGTTATTGGTGTGTTATGCCAATGTGTTACAACGCTATTGGTGTTCAATATGATGCTACGCTACTGGTGTATTGCCGGTGTCACGATGCTACTGGCGTGTGTTAATAGTGTGTTCCTGATGTTATGGTATTACTAATGTGTTATACCACGTTATTGGTGTGTAATGGTCTGCTACTGGTCTTACGGTGTTACAAATGTGTTACCATGTTACTGTTGTGTGATCTGTTGCTATGGGCGTTTCCTTGTTACTGGTGAGTTATGTTGCTACTGGTGTTACTATGTTACTGGTGAGTGATATGTTGCTTCTGATGTGCTACCGTGTTACTGGTGTATGCTATAGTGTACTACCGTGTTATTGGTGTGCTATAGTACTACTACTGTTACCGTAATACTGGTGTGTTACCTTCTTACTATTGTGTTAAGGTGCTACTCGTGTGAGTTATGTATGCCACTGGTATGTTATCGTATTACTCGTGCGTTATAGTACTCGAGTGTTATGGTGCTACTGGTGTGTTACCACGTTAATGGTATGAGTGTTATGGTGGTACAGAGCACTCTAGTGTTGCTGATGGTTACTGGTAATGTGTTGCGGAGTTTCACGCACCGGGTGTTGAAGGTGTTTTCTTATGCGGGTGTTGAAGGTGTTTTCTTATGCTGATGGTGCCACACAGTCTGGGGACCATGGCCAACCCGAGGGCCATGACCAACCCGAGGGTCACAGGCAGTCCTGGGGCCATGGGATGCCCTACCTAGACCTATGGCCAGCATTAGGGTCCCTTCCATTCAATACAAATAGTGGTCCAAAAATGTTCTGAAAGTCTTCATATTCTTTTAACACATCATATTCTCTCTTAATGAAATCCAACTCAAGTTTTCCACGAAAGGAAAAATACTAACCCATGAATCCCATCTCAATGTTATATTTTAAGAGTATCCGCGTTCATCCTCTCGCCCTCCCCAGCCCTGCCTTGAAAAAAATCTATCCTTGGGCAAATCTGCTGGTCTATCCAGAACCCCATAAGTCGTAATATGATCCCCTCTTTCCCCTATAGTTTTTAAGCAAAGTAACTGTAGAGCTTTCAGCAACGGCTCAGACCCACTAGTTGAGGCACCATGTTTCTCCTGGTAAAATCTCGGCACTTGAGCGCTCCACAAAGATACATCATATTCGAGTTTTGGACTCAAAGTGCGTCATGTATGTATTCTTGAGTGTGTTTCACAGACTTGAAAATTACGCATATGTTTATCATAATTCATAAACAGCAATGCCATCCTATCCAGTGTGTCTACCAAATGATTAAAGTGTTTTGTACTCACTCCTTACGAACTTTATAACAGTATTTCTTCTACACTTCCCCAGCTAACCCCACACGTTCACCAAGGTCGTCCTGTTCTAATCTCCATTCTCTGACCATCAAAATCTTATAATGATTAAACTTCATCATCCATGCATCCTCCTATGCTGCTAGAGTATCTGGACACCCATGCACTTTCATACAACCTAATCCGTAATAAATTTCAGCCCTTAATTTCATATCAACTGCAAACACACTACAGTATGATCACTCCCTCTAGAAGATCACGTGCCAAAACCAAGAACAACACAGGTCCCACGACCTATCCTTGCGGCACTCCACTAGTGGTTTCCACAGTGAATACCGCCACATAATCACTGTTCTCATCACTCTTCCACTTATCCATCACCTAATCCATCCTTCTATCTCCCAGGGTTATCATCGTGGGTTACCATTTTTACTGACGACATTTTATGTATCCTATCAAATGCCTTTGGATGAATCCAAATAAATACAATCCACCCATCCCACTCCCCGAAGAATTACTTTGATAACTCTCATGATAATCTTTCAGAATAATGACAACTGATCTTCCACATCAAAATCGAAACTTCCCATCATTCAATCAATATATTTCAATAAATTATTCACAAGTATTGTTTCTAATGTTATTCATACTATATTATACAATACATACTACATAACACAGTGACACTGGTCTACAGTACATACTATACTGTACAATGACACTGGTCTTCAACAAAGAGGAACATCTCTGTCTTCCTTCCTGTGTACTGGAACAACATCTTCACATATACAATCACTCGCCACAACATCGCTGCTATCGACACTTTGAATACGATCTTTTTAAAGGTTCAGCAAACTCCGTCTCACGCTCTTTCAATACCCATGGGGCCCATCTATCGAGTCCTGGGGATTTAGTGGTCTTATCCGGTTCTTTCAGCAATCCAACAATATCCTCTTCAACAATGAGAATTTCATTGTGTGTGTGTGATTACCAAATCGTGCATACGGCGAGGGCGAGTCACACTCTTGAGAACCCAACATTACATAGCCTGTGTCGCCTGCCTCGCATGACGCCTCGTCGCCTAGTCACACCCTTGGTTATTGAAGATGCGCTTGACCTGACCCGTAGGGGCTAGGTCAAACGCATCAAACTGTATACTGTATACGGCTGTTGCCCACCATTTAAGAAACTGAATGGTACAAGACTCATAATCCTAGTGAGGGTTTTGCATGAGTTATGCCCCTTGTAAGGTTTCACCTGGAACTTAACCTGCCTCATAACTTGAGGATCTGACCAGGCCCGTAAGGGTCAGGTCAAACTCATGAAATTCGTATTGATTTGTGCAGTAGTATTCCGTCAACAGAGAACTGAATGACATAAGAGCCAAAACTCTAGTTGGAATTTTGCTTGAATTACTTCCAGGTTTACCCTGGAACTTTAAACTGGCTCATAACTTGAAGAAAACTCCGCCTCTGGTCAAGTACGTTTATACAAATGCCTTTGATATCTTTAAAACAAAATTTCCATCCAATCATACTTCACTCCCAATGACTATGCTGCAGTCTAGGTGACTCAAGTGTTCCTTGAAACGCTTCAAGTTGTTTCCTAGAAACACTTCAGGTTGTTTCCCAGAAATTCTTTATGCTGTTTCCAAGAAACACTTTTCAAGTTGTAATATGTAGTTACTGTTATCTTTCAATCGTCGGTGCATTCCCTAATGAGGAAGTTAAGTGTGCATTCCCTATCCAGCGCCAGAAAAGTATTTCCTCACATCTTTTCTGACCTCTATTTCTGCCTTGAAGTCCAGTTCAGTTGCCTGTGGCAAAAGGGAGGTGGGTAGGAGTCTTCTGGCTTTCCAGAAACACGCAAGTCTACCTAATTCATCCTTTCTCCCTCCACAAGCTATTGCTCGCTCCGTCATGAAGGCCCAGAGGAAATGTAAAGCATGACCTTTTCCCCCGCGAGCCCAGGCCGCCTCCTACATGGGTATGTCTTGCAATACAACTTCAGAGACGATCTTTCATCCTGCGCCTAACCTGAATTTGCTTCATGTTTGCCCAACAGATTAACATTATTGAAGTCAGATCCTCTGAAAACAGGTTACCAACTCACAGATGGCTTTGACAAAATCCTCTCCGTAATTTGTTGGTCTCGTATAACTCTACCCCCCAACCCCTTCCCCACAAACACAAACCAGAGTCAAAATATATAAATAATACAACACAAGGAATATCTTCAGATCTCAATATCAGACAGTAACCATAGCTAGGCTTTGCAATGGGAATATCCTACCAACTCGAACTAAGGAAATGAGAGTTGAGGCAAGAACGTCAGCCCTTCCCCCAGCTTTAACCTTTAACAGGTGTTGTGGTGATGCCAGGTTACGCATCACCAAAACACCTCCCCCAGGTAAGGCCCCACCACAACCTCCTCAGGTGAGGACCCACCACAGCAGTTCCCCAAGGTGGGGACCCACTGAATCACCTCCCCAGGTGACACATCATCACAGCACACCAGACAATCCTCGCCTTAACAGGTGTTCGAGGAGTTAGGAGTTCTGTCTCCTACGGTGTTAGGTGGTGAGCGCTTGTATATTTGCTTTACCGACACGTGTGAGTGGCAGTGAGAGAGGAAAGGAGGTGAGAGGTGGTGGGTCCGTCCGGAAGAAGGAGGAGGAGGAGGAGGAGGAGGAGGACGCACTCTGGCTATACAGTCCTCTGAGAGTTACGAGATAGTTTACATCTGTCGTCCACGGACCTGCCCCATAATTACTCTGTTCATCTCCACACCCACCAAGACTACAGAGTGTCCCATTCATGATGCCCATGACGCACGAACAGCCTGGTTGTTAAACTATCTCTCACAAGTGAACCTCACGACTGTGGTTCGTGGACCATCTCTCACTGGTGAACCACACGACTGAGGTTTGTGATCCTCGTGGCCCACCTCTCAACTAATGAACAAAACGACTATGGTTCGTTGTCTCGTGAGCCAGTTCACTTGACACCTGACAATCTCAAAACAGGAATATCCACAAACAGAAAATCAAGGACACCACGAGATAAACCATAATAATGCTTCATTAAATTATAAAGACAGGGTGTGTGCCGTCACCTCGACTCCATTGGCCTTCTTAGCAGTCCTCAAGTAGTAAATGTCCGACCCCAGTGTCCCCAGACAACAACCTCCTGCCTAAGTATACCTATACAGCACCCTAACCCCCTGCCCTCTATCCTAGCCCTCTGCCCCTGCCCGGGATACAGGGAAGACAGTGGCAGGGCCGACGGCTGCAACCCCCTACGGGGGAAGACACGCGCCGGGCACGTCATTAAGGCCAGGTGGGCCCAGTGAAAAGGTAGGATAAAACTGTGCGTGGCGGAGACGGCACAATGGGAGGAGGTCGCCCTCCAGCAGATGAAGAAAGGCTGAGGAGGTGGGTGGGAGGCTGCTGGGCCCCTGTCATCTCCCGCTCCTGTCATCTTCACCAGATGAGGACCGGCTGCGAGGATGCTGCCCTACCCCCCACTCCCCTAGACCCCTAGACCCCCTCCATAAGATGAGGCCTGGCTATAAAGGATGATGCTGGGCCAGCAGCACCACCCTAACCCCGCCTCACGTCCCAACCACAGCTCTCCGCACCTAAAAATTGAGCAGCGGCAAGATTCCTGACATTCCAGCTCGTCTGGCGGCGGGCAGGAGGAGGAAGGTGATGGACTTGTAAAAGGATTATTAATTTCAGCAGCCGGGAGGCGGGGAGGACTGCCGGATCACCAGCCTCCACTAATGATCTCCCTCACCCTCACCCTTACACTGGTCTCCCACACCCTCACACTAATTTCCCACACTCTCACACTGGTCTCCATCCTTACACTAATCTCCCTCACCCTCACATTGATCTCCCACACTCTCACATTGATCTCCCTCACCCTTACATTGGTCTCCCTCACCCTTACATTGGTCTTCCTCACCCTCACACGAGTCTCCCACACTCTCACACTGGTCTCCCTCACACTGATCTCTCTCACACTCAGACTGATCTCCTCCCTTAAGCTAAAATGAACACTCTCACCCTGACACAGATCTACTTCACCCTCAGACTAATCTCTCACACACTCAAATTAATTTCTTAAACAGAGACTGATCTTTCCAGCTGAGTGTGATCTTTCTCACGCTCAGATTGATCTCTCTCAAACTCTGAATGATCTCTCATATTGATATCTCACGCTCAGAATGACCTCCCTCAAGCTCAAACACTAGACTCAGATCACCAAACAAGGCAGCAATATTACCACAACACCTACTAATTCCTCAGTACCAAAACAACTGCACGTTCCCTCACTATTACACCTGCATGGTCTCTCACAACCACGGCACCTGCACGTTTCCTTACTACCACAACACCTGCACGTTTCCTTACTATCGTTACACCTGCATGTTCTCTCATTACTACTACACCAGCACGTTCCCTCAATACTAAAACACCTACTAGTTCCTCACTACCAACACCTGCACGTCCCCTCACCAGATGTAGATCTGCACATCCCCTCACCATTCACAACATCTGATAATAAGCACATAACCTACTACCAGACAGATCATCAGACAAGCAAACAGACTAAGCATGAAAGCAGTGAAAAAACAGACAGGAAGACAGAGTAGCAGAGAGTCAGGTGACGGGATCCACAGACGTCCGGGTCCTGGTGGGACAGAGGGCGTAGCAAGCGGGGTGACCCGGGGCACCGTCCGTCCTAACACAACATCAACAAGGGACAGAAACGAACATGATGGCGCCATGAATTTCCCCAGTATTGCCTTACAATTTATACCAAACCAGAGTTGCGACGGGCAACACCCTGCGTCCCTAGCCTCTGTGCAACACCTGCAGCTGCAGATGCTTTTTTATCGGAGACACAAGATAGGGGACCAGGTGTTCCAGCAGGGGCACTAAAGGCCAGGACACAAGCATACATTTGCCACGTGAACTGGAAACAAAAGACTGTCGATATGATGGGTCGCCGATATAAACTTAGGGAGTGGACACCCGCGTTATATATAATTTTACGGTGCCGGATCCCCCTGCCCGCCTCATATATCACCCAGTCCTTATAGGAGCTCCCCTTCTCTCAATATATGGCCGAGGGGACCTGATATACAGCCCTAGGGGACGGGAAAAATAAGGGGTGGCCGATCTTCACTAATGTAAACAAGGTGAAGTATTAGGAAAGAAATATCTAAACATGTTGTGTGGCTGGGACGGACGGACGGGTCTGTGTCTGGCTGTAGCTGGGACGGACGGACGGACGGGTCTGGCTGTGGCTCGGACGGACGAACGGGTCTGTGTCTGGCTGTGGCTCGGACAGACAGACGGAAGGACGGGTCTGACCGTAGCTGGGACAGACTGACGGGTCTGGCTGTGGCTGGGATGGACGGACGGACGGACGGACGAGTCTAGCAGAAGCTGAGAAGCACGGACGGACGGGTCTGGCTACAGCGGACGGACACAAACCGTCTGCTGGCAAACATTAGAAAAAATTTCAAGTATACGGATAAGGAAAAGATTAACAAGCAGTTCTTATCACATGTAAGGCCATCTTCTCAAGTTTGGTTATCGCACTTATAAAAGTACAAAGGGCTAGTAGAGAAAGTCCAAAGGAAGGCAACAACGATGATACCAGAATTTAGAAAAATAAGTCGCAGGGAAAGGCTAGAAAACTTAAATTTCCTCACCTTGGAAAATAAAAGTGTGAGGGGTGACCTGATCACAACTTGTAAGTTTTTAAAACAGATCGATGAAGAGGACAATGTAGGAATGGAGCAGCCGGAGGATATTACATGAAATTACGCAAGAAATTCGTAAAATAAAAATAAAATGTATTTTTATAATATCAGGATTACAGCACAGCAGCTCCACCCAAGGTCTACAGGGAGGGAGGCCTACAGTACTCTGGTTACACCATTTGGGATTTCATCAAAGGTTATCTTATCTGGTGTTATCATGGGGAAGGAGGCAGGTGACGCACGGGGAGCGGGTGGGCGACGCGATAACTGCTGCTCAAGATAACATGGACGGACGCAGGCCGGAAACTGTGCTTGACATGATGGTGGTGAGTTATGTGATGGTACCTTCCCTGTTCCTGGTCCGCCCTCTCCGGCCCTACCACACTACTTGCTTGTCCTACCATATTATCTACCGACTCTACCACACTGCCAACCTGTCCTACCATACTGTCTGCCTGTTCTACTACACTACCCACCTGCTCTACCACTCTACTTACCTTACCACACTACCTTCCTGCCCTACAATACTACCTGCCTGCCCTATCACACTACCCAACTGCCCAACCACACTGCCTACCTGCCCTACCACATCAACACAAATGATACCATAAACCAGCTGATGAGCGTCTAACGACGTAACCTTCAGCAAATACAACAAAACAACTGTTGCCTCATGCAGAATGATGGCAGACTGGATCCTGCGGACCTTCAAGACCAGGGAAGAAAAAACCAGTATGACATTATTCAAGGCGGTAATTATTTCACGAACTGAATATTGTTGCGTTCTCACATCACCCTACAAGGCGGGGCGAAACTGCGGAACTGGAAAGTGTTCAGAGATCTTTCACAGCCCGTATTAATGTGATAAAAGCAACTAAATTACCGGGAACAGTTGAAATCTCTATGGTTATGTCCCTAGTGCGCAGACGGGAGAGGTACATCATCACCTGGAAAATCCTAGAAGGCATGGTTCCCAGCTTACAACCGGAAATAACATCCTAATGACACGATATGCATGGAACTGTAAATACTACCTTTGAAATCCAATGTGCGAAATGCACACACAAAAAAAAATTAAACATCCGGGGCCTAAGACTCTTCAACACCTCGCCTCCTAGTATCAGAAAAGGGATGCATAGCAGAGAAGCTAAGAGTGCACTGGACAAATACCTACAAAGTGCGCCAGGCAGTGAAAACTGTGGGCCTGCGGTCGACTGCAGTTTCCAACACCTTGGTCGACCAGCAACCCAACCCAACATCCTGAACGCTGGTATTCACTAGATATACCCCACAACACTATCCTACCGACCCTACCACACTACCTACCCTACCACTAACAACTCTTGAGTACAACACATTCACTAGAGCTGTATGAGACGTGCTATAAACATGCCCCGTAATCTGAAAATAGTTGCTTATGATCCAACACAGTCAGGCGCAGGCGGCCGTCAATACGTAAACGCGAAAGAAGGATTTCCACCATGCAGAATAAGTCATCATTAAACACCAGGGAATTACAGTACGCCACAGACGGCATGGTCAGGTCAACCCCCCCACCACCAGCTTCAGGAAGTCACCAGTAAGACTAACAACCACATTGAGATACTCCAATTATTATACATCAGTTAACTCACAGACACAATAAAATGTAAGTAATCACATGTGATCATTCATACCCACAATAAAATACTTAAGTAATAATATCAGTTTACCCACAGACACATTAAAACACTTAAGTAATCACATTTCGTTACTCACACTCATATTGAAAGTCAAGTAATCACATCAGATTGCACACAACCACATCTAAATACTCAAGTAATTACATCATTTTACAGAAAGGAATACACATGTATTTTCCTCGGCATCTATACAATCAAGGGCCGACTTTTTACAGGCAAGGACGCGCCTCGGCCCGAGTCCCAGCCTTACAATACTACAAGCGTCCGCCAAACAAGGAGTGAACCGGCCCTCAAAGCCACCAGAAACTGCCGGGTGAGAGCTCGTTGTCACGAACACCCACACACACACACACACACACG
>JAYMFT010009763.1:0-16932 GCA_038088735.1 Panulirus argus
CATCCCATTAACGCTATATATATATATATATATATATATATATATATATATATATATATACCCTAGCCTGAGCCAGGGACCCATTTGGACACGTGAATCGGAAACAGTAAAGAATTATTGACGTTTTACTTCATACTTAGATAGAGGTGGGTATTGTAAATTCGTCTCTGTAGTCTCTAGGAAAAATCATTGATACAAAACGTCTGTATTTAAGTTATTAATCATGTGCTGAGAGGGCCAGATTAATTATAATCCCTCTGCTTAGAATCTAGCATCAATTTGAGGCACGTTTTTTTAGATTTATCGTAACCTGAATTCTTTTATTTCCCTCTCGACAAATCTGCCCACGGTAGCGCGAGTCATAAATATATGCACACATAGTGAGAGGCGTACGAGTCTATGAATGATCCTTGTGAAGAAGGTGTTGAAAAGACTTTTTTTCGCTTGTTGGATGAAGAAGTGTCTTGACTCTGACGACAGATGGAGTGCGCACCTTAAAGCCTAGCAAACCGACCTCACCGTTTATGGCAGAGGATTAAGACGTATCTCCTGTTAAACTTTTTGGCAATAATACAAAACGTTCCTTAAGCTTAGAAAAAGCTTGTTTGAGTGAATGAAATATCTTGACTTTACAAGTTATTGCTGTTGATGGTACTATAAAAGTAAGAATAGATAGATAGATAGATAGATAGATAAGTATATGCGTGTGTGTGTGTGTGTGTGTGTGTGTTTTTCTAATGCCCTCAGCGTAATATTTACATGTGAAATGAAAAAGAATTGCCCATATTTTTTTTTTCAATCACCTTAGTAAATATTTACGACATTTAGCGATGCGTCAACCTGCGGCGGTATCCATCCTTCTCATTGGTGGATTCAGGAAGGCACTGCGTCCAGACAACACTGATTTACAAGTGGCGCGAATAAACTGTAAATGATTTACGAAGGATTTTTACCTCTAGTCTTTATTTTACGAAGTTGCTGGCGCGGCTATCAGACTACGGTCGTCTCACTTATGGCCCTGAGCGCGACGGTATACGACCCTTGAGCGCGACGGTATACGACCCCTGAGCGCGACAGAATGCGACCCTTGAACGCGACGGTATACGACCCTTGAGCGCGACGCTATAAGACCCTTGAACGCGACGGTATACGACCCTTGAACGCGACGGTATACAACCCTTGAGCGCGACGGTATACGACCCCTGAGCGCGACGGTATACGACCCCTGAGCACGACGGTATACGACCCTTGAACGCGATGGTACCGTTGTGTTTTTTCAGGGTACATTACTTTCATGATCAAGGGTCGTACCGTCGCGCTCAAGGGTCGTACCGTCGTGGTCAAGGCTTTGTACCACCGTAACCAAGGGTCGTACTGTTACGCTGAATGAGCCAACCTGCGCCCTGTGACGTGTGAGTCGTAAGGTAATGTGATCACATGAAGCTCGACCGACCCAAAGGATGATCCATTGACGTCGAATGTGATGTAGTGGGTTTACCTAACTAGTTTACCCAACTGTGAACCATAGCAAGGGCTGACGGGGCATCATTGCAGTGAGTTTACGTGTCCAGCTCTTGGATTTAAGGACGATATAGAGCCACTACATTATAAAACGCAATTAGCCGGGTTTTTTTTTTTTTTGACAATGAAATGCAACATGGTTTGCGGTTTACCCTAAAGTTTACCTTTCAGTTTGAGGCGGTAGTCATGGATACCTTTTGTCTACCAAGAGTAGACCTTCCGAAAGTCGCTTCGAAGGAATTACATTGTCACATAAATGTAATTTGCCTCGGCTTTTCCAGTAACTTCACTCTCTTTTTTATAACCACAATCATCACTCGCTTAATCCCAACAAAAACTTTTATTGTTAAGCACTTTCTGTCCACACGTAACAAATACACAATTCAGCTTCTGCTTTCTTACATACTTTTAAGGAAGTATGGAGACAGTGTCACTCATCACCTCCTGAATTAGTTGGACAATCGCTTTCTCTGTTCTTGACCTTCTGGAGAATCCTGTCTCCAGAGATGGTACTGACTACGGCAGCAATCTCCATCATTGGCGGTGAGTACTGCAGCAATCTCCATCATTGGCAGTGAGTACTACAGCAATCTCCATCGTTGGCAGTGAGTACGGAAGCAATCTCCATCATTGGCAGTGACTACGGCAGCGATCTCCATCAATAGCAGTGAGTATGACAGCAATCTCCATCATTGGCAGTGAGTACGACAGCAATCTCCATCAATGGCAGTGACTACTGCAGCAATCTCCATCACTGGCAGTGAGTACGGCAGCAATCTCCATCATTGGCAGTAAGTACTGCAGCAATCTCCATCAATGGCAGTGAGTACGGCAGCAATCTCCATCATTGGCAGTGAGTACTACAGCAATCTCCATCAATGGCAGTGAGTACGGCAGCAATCTCCATTACTGGTAGTGACTACGGCAGTAATTTCCATCAATGTGTCCCCGACATTTGCCCTGAACTGACCAAAACTGCTTTATCTCTCAACTCGAGCGTTCACAGCTTCCTCATTAGACGCAGAATTCTCTTCGGTATCAGCGGGTGTCGAGTCCAGGGTTCGGCGGTCCCAGCCGAGTCCATGTACTCCAGGCAGTAGTCCTCTTCGGGGAATATGTCCTCGTCCGGACGCGCGTACGGGTCCGGGTTGATGAGCCTTAGGGCGTCCGGACACGGCTCCTTCTCCACGGGCACGACCCGGATGCCTTTGACGAAGGACATGGCTTCCTCGCACGAAGGGCAGAGCGCCCAGCAGGTACCGGTGCGGCAGCAGCGGGGGAACTTGGGGCACAGCAGAAGGGCGTCGACGGAGGCGCTCACCATAATGGCTGCCGCGAAGCTCGCCAGCAGGAACGTCCTCCTCACTGGACTCATCCTCTCCTCTTCGTCGGTGTCGTCGTCAGCTTCCCTCCTCCTAGTCACCGAAGTCGCGGGGGGGGGGGCCTCTCTCTCTCTCTCTCTCTCTCTCTCTTTCTCCTCTGCAGGACCCTTGACAGATATATAGAACGACTCCGACAACGGAACGCGTTCACAGGACTCTATTAAGTCATCTGCACCACGCTCCTACGAGATGGGCTCCTGTACACAAGCCTACATACGCTTGCGTGCAAAGCGGACGGTGTTTCTTCCTCCTGCTCCTGCTCCTGCTACTCCTCCAGCAACAGCAGCAGCCGCCTTCAAAGCAAAAAAAAAAAAAGGAATGACCTGGTTTCTTGGCGGAACTTGCACCTTTGGCGGGGAGGTAGTTGTTCTCCCAGCCAGGAGGGACGTGAGATAACCGCGGTGGAGGGCTTGCACCGCTCTTTTATATAAGCCTGGCGGTGAAGCCCGCTCGCTGCCACCACCCACTCTCTCTCTCTCTCTCTCTCTCTTAAACACCTTCTGTCTGCCTTTCTTTCTTTAGTCGTGGGACCTCCGCTTGGTCCGACGCGGGTATTTCTTTGCCTTGTTGGCTGGCGACGGCCCGTCCCCAACGCCTTCTGCCACAGTCCACAAACACTCGGGTGTCAACAACCAACACCTAAGTCTTCTCAGTTTGCCTCAGGGCTAGGCAAACGTACGTATATATATATACGTGTCTATTTCGCCAACATTTGCGTCTTCCGTGGAAAAGAGAGGGTCTGAGAAGCCCTAAGGAATGAAGGAGAATAAAACCCCTTTCCTAAGGCTCCTGCAGCCTCAAGGTTGCGCTCCTTACAGGAGCAGGGGCAGGGGGGCGCTGCTTCTGAAGAAAGGTCTCAGACGAGATGTCAATCACGTGAATTGTAAAGTACCTGAAATTTGTTAAGCCTGTATCCACTTTTTGCATCTGGTCTGTAAAACGTACCGTATGAAACTATATGTAATGTATGTAATGAGACATTTGTAACGAACTTTAACATCCTATGTAATATCGACCCACTGGGGTCTTGACTAAGACCCCTTGAGACCTATGTAATCCTTTTCCGCTACCGCTCCAGCAGGAAGAGCTTGGGGTGCACTATGAATTAGCCGGGGGTTCCCGGCACAAATCAAATCAAGTCGGGTGTACACATCTGAGGATTTTGTGTAGTTAAAATGATAAAAATGATATCCAAAGGATCTTTGGCTCTCCTCTTTATCAGAAGAGTCTGCTGCTCTGTGTAAAATTCAGTATGGACAATGATATAGATTATCATTATAATTATCATTACAATTACCATTATTATGATTATAATTATAATTATTTTATCATTATCATTACTATAAATAATAATAATAATAATAATAATAATAATAATAATAATAATAATAATAATATTATTATTATTATTATTATTATCATTATTATTATTATTATTATAATTATCATTATTATCATTATTGTCATCATTATTATTATCATTATTATTATTATTATTATTATTTATTATTATCATAATTATTGTTCCCTACTTTGCTATGTGCGAAAAAGGCGAATAAGCATTAAACAGATTACCATCATTATAATCATTACCGTTATCTCTCTTTTGCTGAAGTTTTGGTGGTCATAATATTTCGTGTAACCATACAATTTGAGGAAGTCTTGCTTTGATCTATAATCAGTTTTAGCAATATATTTCCAATTAAATCCGCCATTTGTTATTACGTCATTGTGATGCGTACGTTCCAAATGAAGCAATTTAGTACCAACTTTACTGAAATTAAATATTTGACCGAATTCACTATCGGCTTGTAGCACAAACAATTAATAATTGCTATTTTGTCCTTCCCTCTGCAGCGTTAATTGTGAATTGTCATACTTTGCTCCAGGCTGACTAGGGAAATAGAAAAATACTGTTTTGCAATTTAAAAGTGAAGGATATGAAAAGTCCTGAAGCAAAATAAAATCAGAACATAAAATTCAGCGATATTTTTGCAATAGTTTGATTATAAAACTTGTTATGTTAATTTTATTATAATTTCTATTTAGCAATTATATTTCCCTTTTATTTTTCATGGCGGACGTTGTAGAGTTGATAAACTATTACTGAGACGGGTTTACAAACGCAGTTTATGTGGCATGTTCTTTTCATGTAATTATTGAATGATACAAAGAAGACATGAGCGACGTAGACAGTGGGTGTGTAAAGTGTCCCCTCTCCCAACTACTTACACTGACGTAGCTCGCTATTCACCAGCAGCTGTACCATACTGAGTGACCCTTCCTCTGGTGGTTGACCTTGACATGAACAGACAAAATTTTCTCGGATATTATGAACGAAAAAAAAGCCTTTTGAGCCTTTCTTCGTGCGATGATCATTTCACAGTACTATCATCAGCATCATAAGCTGGTCATTTCAGAGAAATACGCTTTTATAATTTGTTAATATAGATTATACTTATCTGATAGTTTACAGTATTCCTCTATCTTTATCTATTTCTTCCTAATTAGTAACAAATCTTCATTCAGACAGGATAATAATAGTGCCAAAAATTTAGCTGACGTAACATCCATCTGAGACAAAACTATAAGACTGGCTCATCCAGTCTTGCCCCTTACATTCTCCCTTGTGAACCAACATAATCACTTGATCTCTTGGACGTTCCATCCAGAAAGATATCCTGGTCTCAATATCTTGCTGAGTGGGTAACTAGCCAGGTATCTAGTCCTCCTAAGCCTCGTACGTAGGCCTGCCTGATGCCTTGGCCAGTCTCTCCCACCTGTGTGTTTCAGTCAGATGTGCAAGAAGTTACGGAGTACACAAGATGACAGCGAAAGGATCCGAAGGTTCCACAGCACACAGGGTCACAAGACAGGGCACGGGAACACAGAGGAAAGACTCGGGGGAACATGGGAGAAGGGACGAAGCTACATATTAGCGGAGGAAAGGACTGAGGGTTTGTAGAAAACATACGTCCCTGCAGCTGCATCACAGTAGGTGGTGACAGTTGCTGGGGAGAGCAGCAGGAGCAGCAGCACCAAGAAGAACACCAGGAGGAAGATGATCAACAGCAGTAGCAGCAGTAACAGCATCAGCAGCGGCATCAACGCCACCTTCTCCACCACCAACAGCGGAGGCCACACCATATATAGGGAACATCGCCACACAGAAAAACATTCAGCATATGTGCTTAAACGCACTGAGAACAGTTGGATAAAACACAAACCAGAGAGCGCGAGGCCGCTGCGGCAAGAGTTTTGTCTGTATTTTCTTGCTTATTGTGTTTGTGGAAATTAATTCACGGTAGTCCGGTCCGAGAGTGTGAGTGGGTGAGCAGCCAAAACTAAAACTATCTCCCATCATAAACTTTAAGACCAGGTACTAAAGAAGAACTTTTATATAAAGTTTAGATTAAATTTCCATATGAAATCCAGCACAAAAGCTCTAGAAGAATTCAGAATTTTGTCTGACGTAGATAGGAATAACCAACAGGCTACCAACAGAGACGTGTACTGTGCTGTGGTTTGTCCTTGATCCCTCGAGCACATCAGTGTGACGCTTGAGAGCGAGGGAAAGACCCTTAAGCGGAGCAGAACGACCCTCGGGGATGATGGCCTGGCTTTTCACTTGATTCTTAACGGGTATCCCGCAAGGAATATTTAATTCGCGTCGTTTCGAATGGTTAAACTTTAAGGTTTTGCCTATTAAGAGGTTAAAGGTCATGACAAAGGTAAGGTCATCATACTCCAGGGTGGTACCATAGTGTTCAGCAAGGTCGTACGTTTGAAAGAACGCTGATGATGGTCGCCACAAGGTGACGTGGGTCTCTATCTTGTAAGGGACTCCTGCTAGAGCAGCCTATCGGCGAATCTGTTTAATGGAACGATCCCAACGCACCACCGATAATGGTCGCCTTTATCAAACGCATAACATGCTAATGGGACCCTCCTGATGGGTCAGTCTCGACAACGACCACCTCAAGCTAACATGACCCTCCTCCTAATGAGTCGCACCGAAAAGACTCGTCCCTCTAATGGTTTACTCGGGCTAACCTGAGACTCTCACTAATGGGGTGGCCGTAGGATTGGTCTTAATGATGGTCTTCTCACCCTAACATGGAATTGGGTGGTTAAACCTGTACTGTCTGGAGTGCAGTGTCTCCTGTGTGGATCATAGACCTTCTCGTGACATGCTCAGAGTATTGGTGGACTCACTCATTCTGTTCATTCTGTCATTTTTCGTGAGCCAGTGAGGGACCTTAGAGACCCTTGCCTCATTATAAATGAGCCATCAGCATGAGAGACGCAATAACAAGAGGGAAAGAAGCACTAACATGAGATGGAAGGAACTAGCCTGAGGGAAGGCAGGACTTGCCTGAGGTAAGCGACACTGGGAGGGGATATGAAAGCAGTAGTCAAGCAAGTAGATGAGAAAAGATTAAGGTGTATATGGATTTCTGACTGAGATGCTTCAATGTTGCTAAAGCAACTGATGACTTGTGGTAATTATACTCAGTTTATCACTTTCCTTTTACCCGTAGTTGAATTTCAGCAAACATATCTAAGACCAACTTTGCAGTTCGTCTAAGTTCCCCTAAAGACTGATAAACTCCTCGTCATTCCTTGTTTTTTCAATGCCTTTGGCATTATTCGCAAACACGTTTAGATACGAGTCCAGTCATTCTGGCAGGTCATATACAAAGACCAAGAGGAGCACTGGCTGAAGACTGTGACCTGTAACTCTCCGCTCGTCACCCCAGTCCATCTCGAGAATGCTTCTCTGACTTGTGTCCTTCGTTCCATAACACTAAGGTAA
The DNA here is from genome assembly GCA_038088735.1 of Panulirus argus. Taxonomy (NCBI): domain Eukaryota; kingdom Metazoa; phylum Arthropoda; class Malacostraca; order Decapoda; family Palinuridae; genus Panulirus; species Panulirus argus. The sequence goes on from JAYMFT010009763.1 coordinate 7,720, forward strand.
TCTTTTATCCAGGGAAAAAGCCTTCCCCTTATTCCTACTTCCCGGTTCTTTAGCAGTCTCCTACACGGCACAGTGTTACAAGGATTCTGGCAGTCTAGAACCATCCAGTCCCGCCATCCAATCTCTCGTCTAGAATGGAACTCACTCTACCATAGAAGCTGAGAGCTTTATTACACAAGATCTTTCCCTAAATCACTGTTGCCCCTCACCGATCTTGCTTCTCCTCTGCAAGTAGTCATCCATTTGCCATCTGATTATCTATTTTAGCGTTATAATAACACACTTGTTAGGGAGACTGGCCTGTAAATTCAGTGCATATTGTATTTTCTGTAGAGAGCTGCCTCCTTTTCTGACTATTGCACGGTAAGAATTCAACATGACATCCACAGTCTCACGGAAGATTTACTACGGGTTCTATTTTTAGAGGAGAGAATCTAAAATATGACGGAGGCCGTTTGTTGGGGAGCAGCCACACAGAATGGGTGTCGCTCCACGCTGAAATATGCAGGAGTTTTACCAAGCCAGCGACGCTCGCATCACTACCACCATTTGTCACGGATGGCAGATGTGGGACAAGCAAATCTATTGTTGTGTGGTGCAGGTGTTGTGTGGTGCAGGTGTAGTGTGGTTGAGGTATTGTGTCGTGGGGATATTTTGTGGTGGGGCTTTTCTTTGGTTGGGTGTTGTGCGGTGCACGTGTTGTTTGGTGAGGAAACTGTCACGATAAATCATTCTTAAGCTGACGACCACTCTTGCCTCAGACAGCTCACCACAACACACGACCTCCTGTGCCTCAGAAGATTCATGACCACACACATGACCACTCCTACCTCAGACGACTCACCACACGTAGGATAATCCCTACTATGGCTATCATGACCCCCGGTCCTGGAGATGGTTCCTATTTAAGCTCTTCTGTTGTTTTGACAGTATCATCTGCCGACATCTCAATATCTGCATTGTCGTCCCACTGGATAAACAGATCAACATCTGATTTCTCCTTGCAGAGAGAGAGAGAGAGAGAGAGAGAGAGAGAGAGAGATCCCTTCTCTCTCTCCCTCTCATCTCCCACCATTCAGTCCACCATCGCCGACATTACTCACTGCCTCATAACATCATAATAATTAATTCTCGTAATGAATATAAGCCTCGCACCCGCCGGCCAAAGCAGGGAGCAACGCTAATGTGACATATTGTGTCGCGATTGTGATAATCATTAACGAATTTACTGCACCACGAAGCCGGAATTAAAGTTTGGCATAATTTCCATCTCGATGGCCCGTAACTAAATCACTGTTACATTAAGCTCAGCGTCCGGGTTGGGAGAGTCAGTCGAAATGGAAATCACAGTGACCGCTAATTGACTAACGGCCAGGATGGTGAGGCTGGAATCAATCATAAGAGGTCTTTTGTAACCCCTGACCAGTCTGGTCCCGACTAGGAGGAGGCTACCGACCGAGGAGCCCCTCCTACCCTCTCTCTCTCTCTCTCTCTCTCCTGATCACTGGCTGAGTCAGCGCTGTGCTGCTGAGGCTGATAACTTCTATTCACCTGAAGCGTTTGACCTTTTTCTTCAAGCGGATTCAGTCCCTCTTGGGGTGCCTTGAATGGATCCGTAAACCTTTTGATGCTCTGTTTCACCACATAAAGGTCGCCAGGCTCCGTGATAGGAGCAAGCCATTAGGACAGTCAAAAGCCAGCTTTCTAAACTCATAGCATGCTTGCATGGATAAAAATTGTGCGCAAAATCAGGGAACCGAAAGTTTATTCTATTTTTCATTAAAAAAAGCTCAAGACGCAGGTGTAATATGGTTGAGGTATTGTGCCGTGAGGATATTTTGTGATGGGGCTTTTCTTTGGTAAGGTGTTGTTGCGTGAGGAAACTGTCAGGTTGAATCATTCTTAAGCAATGAGGGAATGAGAAAGTAATACAGTCTCATGAAAGCAATTGTGAGAGCAGGATTTCACAAAGCAATGAAGGAAGCCGTACAGAACAAGACTGCAAGATGAAGAGTTACAGGAGATGCCAAGTATCAGGAGTGAATGGTTGAAAGTGGCAAAAGACTTACTCTATAATCTGAAGAACGCGAAATTGACTGATGACAAAGACGACAGCGAGTGAGAGCATTTGGCAAGTGAAGTGAAAGGATAAGAGCGTCATATGTGGCTTAAGAAAGTACGATGAGTTAGGGGAAGTTAAATTCTTAAGGAAGAAAAGAGGATGAGGTGAATTATAGAGGCTTTCACCATTAAGGAGATGGCCACAGTCAGGGGGAAAAGTCACGGAGGTCTGGGGAATACTGCGGGAAGAGAAGAGGACGGTCAATGAACATTGAATTAAAGTCAAATAGAATTAAGTAACAAGAATATAAAATGCGCTAATAAAGGCAAAAAAGAAAAAGGTGGAAGTTAATAAAGTTATAAAAAGAAAACAATAAAGGCACAAGCACAACAGACAAGGTTACCCGAGGGATCAAACTAACTGTGGCTTTAAAGAACAATCACATAATCGTGAAACAAACAGATGATTTCCAGGATGGTATAAACAGTCCACCTTAGAGGCAACAGCATGGAGTCAGATGGAGAAGATTGCTCTCACGGGAGATAAAACATACTGAGGACGAGAGGCTTGCGTCTGGATGATGTATTCTCGAATACTTATAGATCATTTGATACTGGTCATCAGAGGTACAGTAACTGACAGGAAAGCTGGAAATTTAATGTTCTGTCGGGAGGATTTCTTCGGTGAACTGAACATACAGAGTTGAGAAAAATGAAGAGAACACGTGTTTGCTATTCTGTCAAGTGTTGTCCCTTAGGAATTAATCCTGTTTCTGAACCAGGCAAATGACTGCCAGAAAGAATTCCTTTTTCCCTGGTGATGTGAAACTCATGAATGAAGCATTAAGGGACGCAACGTGTAGCGACCAGACAGATGAAATACAAACGCAGCAAGAAAACTGCGAATGAAATTCAGCCTAAAAAAAAAAAAAGTGAGGCAGGTCAGGGACAGGATGAAGGTAAACCAGATTCTGTTTAATATGTTGATGGAAACAAGTTGTTAGAATCATCCGCAAAAGGGACGTCGGAGTTAACATGTTGCTCATCACTTGAAAATTCCAATGGGAAAGACGTGGGGAAAGCAAGCTAAATCTTGCTCGGTATCAAGATTACCTCCAGACAGATATTACAGTACACAAGAAGGTGTATATATTGCATATTCGACCCAGGTAGAAGCATGTATCCTCAGGTTGACTTCCTCACTTAAAGAGGAAATACAATACAGCAATAGAAAGTCCAGTAGAGCACATCGAAAATGATGACAGAATTGAGAGGAATGATTCCACAAACCTTCCGCACGTAAAGACAAGAGACAGAGGAATCTATCATCTTTTTGCAGATTTTTCTAGGGTCGATGTAACGCTCAGAAGGACTAGTCTTTAGAATCTGAAGGAACAATGAAATCGAAAGCCACGGAGGACCCAGAGAGAGAGAGGAGAGTATCAGTGAGGTTGCGTTGAGACAGTTCCCCAGCAATGGGTTACTGGTTTGTGAAACATGGTATGTTAAGAGTAGGTAACGACTGACAACAAGGGAGATCCATGTCTACGAGACGTATTCACAAAGTGTCGAAGAATAATGGCTGCCATGGATGTCTCCCGGGACCCATCTGGTAACTTTCAGCTTCATAATTCTAAACTTTTCTTGCTGCTCTGCTATATCCCTCCATCATTCATAGATATGGGTATAGAAGCATGCTTAGAAAACAGGACAAGCCAGTGAAGCGAGTTATGTTTATAGATTATCTATGATACATCAGGAAAACGATCACTTATGATCATGGAGTATCTGGGTTACTGACAATCTGACCCGGAACTAAAGAAAAGAGGAAGATACATTGTTACATATCACATATGTACTCGGCGCGGTTATTACCTTTCTGAATCTTCGTCACATAACAAAATGGAACCCGGTGCTTGGTTGCAGCTGGATCGTGGTAGTAACTACCCCAGAGCCAGGAGATTTTCCTATTTCTATTGGATCCTTTTGCAGCTTGCAAATGCAGGCTGAGCCTCGCTACAGTTGATTATGAACTAGGACAGTGTGCTGATGCTCTCGTGTACTCCGACTGACTTTCCTCTGCCTGTTTCTCTTCACCAAGCTAACAGGAAATCTGTCAACCCGGAATTGACGCTGTGCTGCTATGAACAGATATGGCATCCACAAACAAGCTCTCTCTTTACAGTTACAAAACATGATAGTTTAATGTTCAAGAAAAATTATTACAGGTCAGAGTTTTCATGCTGGTGAGTCATGAGATATGCAAAAATGTTTCTATTTACGTTGATAAACATTAACCTTCCTGACGTATGAACTATGAAGCATACGTTAACCCATTACCACGTATGGTATCCATTGTTAAAAGAGAATTTTGCTTGTGTGTTATCATTTCCCTGTGTATGCTTATCGCATTACAAAGCAATTCCAAAAAACTACCGGCCGATTGGAATTATATGGCATATCACCTTCGATAGGGCCCATTTATTTCTCTTTTATTTCCCTTAGGAATCAGAACACAAGTTTCATATGCTGTTTCTATTGCGGTTACGTTATCTGAAAAGTAGATGAACTTAGGTCCTTTACTACCTAACAATACGGTTGTTTTCATAGGAATTTTATCCTCACAGTCATTCATCATTGAGCGGTTCGCCAGAGAGCAGGCAATGACAAGACCACAGATCACGAAACAAGGTCTTGTGCTCTAACACAGGTCACGTTATTTGAGATGAGACTCGTCACATATGTTCAAGGGGAAAGACAACACTGCACAGAATATAGTCGTTCCTTCAGCTGTTGTTGCCAGGCAACTCGGCTCTCACCACCTGCCACTATAGGGTATCATCCTCTCTGCAATGCAACACACTGCTCTTCAAGTTGTAGTGACTTCATCCTTCAGCATACTCACAACATCAGACTTCCTTCCAGCAACACTTGTCCTCCTCGAGTAAGCATTCGAAGAGATGAAAAGCTCTTATGTCTCTTGTTCTGACTTCATTCGTTCATGTCGCATCACGGCTTTCATCAACTTAATCGCCACTCTTGAAAATACCTCAGAGTACGTCTTCAACACCATCGCCACGTGTTCCAGGGGGCCGGTAGCTTTCTCCCCCCTTGGAACCTTCATTTAGATCTGCCGTCGCACCGAATGTTGCCAGAAGACTAATGGATTTGTTCCCAGACGAAAAAGTCATCTTTCTTAGATGATCTACGAATTTAGTCCTTAAGACCACCAGATTAGCTCTGATGACAGCCAATTTTGCCACTGCGACGCAAAAGTCTCACCAGAGGAGCCCCACGTTGCACAGAGATCCAAAATCATACACTAGCTAAGACAATCATACGAGTGACGAAGTTCTCAGTCAAGAACTGTCAGTTTATGCTTCTGAAGTTAAGACTTATCTCCTCATGTCTGACGGTTTGGCTACGGAAACGACAAAATTTTCTTTCTTGCAACGCTTGACGAAAAGACAAATGAAAATTTCTCTTGCTACGAGAGATATCTTCGTCCCAACTTCCCAGCCTCTTGCTCTGATCACCTAATATTCAAAGTTCTTGGAGGAGTCAAGTTTCGCCTTCCAGAAACGCAAGATAAATCTTCATTATATCGAAAATTTGACATAGTCATTAAAGTCACCCCTGACACGCCAGAAACTTTGCCAGAGTCACTCCATCAGCAGGTCTGGAGACAAGTTCACATCGCCCAAATAATCAAGTGTCGCTACCATCAAAAAACGTGACTGTAAATAATTCCTCGATTACATAAACAAAAATAATCATTAGGTTCTCGAGATACTTTAGTGTGCAAATGATATGAGAAGAACGACTATAATATCAACTGGTAGAAACTTCTGGGTCTATCTTGGCTGTGAATATTTCCGAATCCGAGATCAGAACGCTGATAAAGAAATCGCCGTCATTGTGATCAGATTTCCAAAACCAGGGATTATTTTAAGACTCTAAGCGTAAAAGTGGATTCCCTTGGTAATACGAATCGAAATCCGGATTTTTCTAGTTACAAAAGCGTATCATGTACTTGTTTACCACAAGCTATGTGGGTCTGGGAGCACGCTGCTGTTTCAGTCTTGTCACGGAAATGAACCTTTGTGCCCTACTACAGTAGGCTCCCTCTAGATCAGCTCCTATCAATCGTCACAGGCTTCGTCATAGGCTGAGGAACTGTATGTTGAGACAGTAAGGATCCTATACCAATGAAATATGAGTGAGAGTCATTTAATGACCATATCAGTATCACTGATGAGTAGACATAGGCTCCTAAAAGGAGTATCTTTCCTTACTTCTGGCTATATGTCAGTATTATATGATTTCTTTACTCGGTTCAGTCAGACATAAAAGGTTCTTATAAAAGGTGAAGCTAAAGGTTGAAATGGCGACTCATATCTCTGTAATACGACAAAGCATATACAGTAAAATAAGAAAGTATATTACGTATGATAGGCGCATTTTAACAATGTTAAAGGTAATGAAATGTAACATGTAAAATATAATGCTATTAAGGTTAATGTATAAGTTATTAGACAGCAGGTTATGTTTACATGCTCATCTAGGAATATATAACGTCGTTGACAAATTATTAGTGTCACAAGGTCATTGATGATCAGTAACTAAAAAAGTTCACAAGAATGGCAATTAGGCCAAGTGTACAGAAGCCTAGTCTGTGTCCTACACTCTAGAGGCAGAACACTTCAGCTGCTGTTGATTAACACATGTAAGTACTAGTATCGCAGAGAAAGACTTCTTTCTTTCACTTCATTCTATGACCATTGGCTCTTTCCCTCTGTCTCAACAGTCTCCAGAACTGCTCTCTGTTGATCCGCTCATTTTACCATCTCTAACTCTGCCGTCTCTCACACCCACCTCCAACACAGCTCTCCTACATCTCCTCGTCCTTTTTACGTGTATTTCCATCACTGATCCCTTTCTTCTCCACCTCCACTACGCCTCCCCTCCTCCCTCATTTCCTTCTTCCTACACCAAATACTACTCCCTCACTCTCCTCCATCTACAGCGCTAATCGCTACCTCTTCCATAACCAGTGTTATTTCCTCCATCTACAAACAACAACATCTCTCTCTCTCTCTCTCTCTCTCTCTCTCTCTCTCTCTCTCTCTCTCTCTCTCTCTCTCTCTCTCCTTAAAGTCTAGTTTTTTCCTTCTTTTGCTTCAAACCTGATTTGTTCTTCCTTCAAAACCTCTTTCTCATCTTTTCCTCCACCTCCAAACACCGCCCTCACTTTAGTTGCCTCTTACCTTCAAAACAACTACGTCTTCCTCTTCCCCTCACTTGAGATATCACCCAACTCTACTCTCACTTTCTCACTTTAACCTCTACTCACTCTCCCTTTTCCTCACGCTACAAACAGCATTGTCTTCAGGGCTTAAATTAGTCTGCTATTTGTGATAAAGACGTTATATGGGGAATCATTTGCATATTCACGGCACAGTTACAGAAAGAAAAGTAGCTTTTAGAGGTTACAAATGTCCCAACTTGATCAGGTTTACGTAGGAGAGAATATATCAGGCTGGAATTTTACAACGTTGTTTTTTCTTTCCTCTGCTTCGCTTGATAGCCAGTTCCTTGGCCCTCTCTCTCTCTCTCGCCTCATATCTCGTATTTTTGTCTTCTCCCTCTCTTGGTATTCCTTCTTCGGACCCCTGTCTCTCTTGATGTCTCGTCCTTTGGACCTATACCTCGCTTGAGATCTCGTCTCCTCGACCTTGAAGGCACCCTTAAACCAGCCACTTCCATGTGGCAACCCAAACATGGGTTAGTCTTAGTCATACCGGCTCACACCGACAAACTTCTGATGTTTTTTTCTTCCTGTTGAATTACATGGAAACATTTCATCCAAGCTTCAGAAACGGGTGACGTGAAAAAAAAAATGATTCAAAGCCAATTGTGAATGGGAACAAGTTTAGGAAGTAGTTGACGGGACTTGTATTGAACGACTGTTTGCCGGTGATAGTGAGGTAGTCTTTTTTTGGTGAAGGGGGATTACTGGGGGCGACAGGAAGGAGGAAGAGTGAAGTGGGATTACTGCAGCTGGCAGTACGATAGAGAGAAAAGGAGGACAGCTTAAAATGGCAGCAACATGTGTCAGAGAATTGCTTTAATGACGACAATTTGAGTCATGGGAGGGGATTAGTGGAGGGGATTACTGTAGATGACAGCAAAGTGAGGTCAGGAGGAGGGGATTTTTGTAAGTAGCAACAAAGTACATGGCTGCTTAAGGACGACTGTTTCAGGTGGCAGGTATTCCTGTCGCCATCTTCCCGCTTCTTTTCGCCTCTGGTATTTCTCTCTTCCGACATTCTTCCCTGACAACGACCACAGAACTGTTTGACTGCTTCTGGTAACGCATTCCTGCGGTGCCTCCACAAACTTTACCTTCATTTCAAACAATTACGTCAAAACTCTTCAGCTTCTCGTCCAACTTCCCTTGGAATTCAAAATTTGCATATTCTTTCCATGACTTCTCAACTCATCCGTTCTGCTGCTACGATCGCCCACTCTACATCCTGACCGTTTAGGACGCAACAAACGTCATACACCACGACGATCTAATCAGTTCCCACTCCTGGTCTCTCATCATCCAGGATGTTCCACTAACTTACGTACGTGTTATCAACTTATGAGAGAACCAACTAACATTCTAACTGATCTCAGGTACTCGATGCAACTTACCACATTCCTTCCTTCTAAAAACAGATCAGCAAGACTCTCATTTTGTTCGAATCTTTAACTTTACGTATTACACAAGTGAGCTTAAGTAGCTGTCAAACAAGAATAGATAAAGTTAGCAGGACGACGTAGCGAACAGCCAATAGGTAGACTATTTTCACGGCTTGCTACTTTTCCATCCTCCCCATTCCTTTTCGCTGTCCAATGACTGTGATGAAAACAGCCCAAAATATTATACATCAAATCAGAAACTGACATCTTTTCCCCGTGGAATTAGGTTTCCGAAATACTGCAATACTATCTTCCTTTTTCTTCTCACAGCTGTAAACCTTTAGAATTAAGTGAAAAAAGAAACACTGAGCAAGAACTAGTAAGCTCATTAACGGTAGATATGCTCTAGTCTTTAAAAAGACATATGTGAAAGACTTCCTGCCAAAATGTCAAAATACGCAT
>JAYMFT010009774.1:0-16932 GCA_038088735.1 Panulirus argus
GTTTTTCACTTTCTCAAAAATTTGTAAATACTTTCCCTGTCTGTTTTTCCCCCTTTCTCAAGTCTCTCTATATTTCAATTAGGGCCCGGCCTTGATGTGGACTTTTGTCCGTGACTGGAATCTTCAACATGAAAAAAAACCTAACCATTCTATGCCTCACTGATGCCACCATTCTATGTCTCCCTCACATACCCCCACACATAACACCTAGTCAGTTCCTCGGTGACCCCATACACAACACCTGTTCACCACACCTTCCGCCTGCCCTCCAGCACCTACTAGTTCCAGTACGTCTCTAGTGCGCAGCCATTACATACTTCTCCTCTCCTGTAGGTATTAGCGGCTGTGTCTGTGTCCATGGGTTCTATGGCTGTTGGGTTCAGCGCTGCCTACACTTCCCCCGCCCTGGCGTCGCTCGACAGCCCGAACTCCACCATGAACGTCACCGAGGAGCAGAAGTCTTGGATTGGCTCCCTCATGCCCCTGAGCGCCCTCACGGGAAGCATCATCGGTGGCTACCTCATCGACGCCCTCGGCAGGAAGATGATGATCCTCGTCTGTGGCCCACCTTTCATAATAGGTGAGTCTCCCTGCAACAGCAGGCGCTGTAGTGTACCGTCTGTATGATTTGTGTGTTACGGGGAGGAAGTTTTGCACTCGTGTTGCCCCGTCTCTTAGCCTGTGCATCTATACCATGCCTTGTGTAATGCTAGGCTACGCAGATGACCCCAGTGATTTATCACAGTTTATCTTCGCCTTCAATAATAATTCTATATAAATTTAATTGTCTTTTTCTATTGTGATTTTTTGGACGTTAGATTTATGTCAAGATACTGGGCTTCCTCATCAGGGCATTCTCTTAGAGAAAGAGAGATCAGTTGATATATCTGGCGTGAGATTTACACACGAACCCACATTTGCCCCTCCAAACCACAATCCCTCCTGACCCCAATATGGCCTTGACTTATCCCAAAACCCATGATGTCTGGGACGATATTTCCCTTATTCATATCTCGCCAGCATCTTCCACCCTTTGGAAAATACGTACCCAAACTGCAGCCTCCCATTCCAAACGGCTTCCGCTCCACACCATACCACCACTTCTGTCGGTGTACTGACCTCCAGACCACAGCCTCCCTCCTGACACAAACTCCCCCCTGACATAAACTACCATCCTGAAGACTCTTCCCTTCCCTCCCTACAGCATGGCTACTGATCGGGTCGTCCATCAATGTGATAATGATCTACGCTGGGCGTGTGTTGGGCGGGCTGTGCGTGGGGCTGCTGACCCTCTCCCTGCCAGTGTACCTGGGCGAGACCATCCAGCCAGAGATCAGAGGAATCCTGGGCCTCCTCCCCACCACATTTGGCAATGCTGGTCAGTAGATTATTCTGTCTATGTTATAAGAGTCTGGTTGGTGTGGTATTACTGGTAGGTTGATTTACGATCTCATATGATGACCAACAAATTACATTTCAGGTTGTGCTAAACGCATTCACCTCTCCCTCCGTACCTGGTACACTTGACCACTTTGTCCACACGGCAGCTCACGCAGTCAGAGTTTACCCATAACCTTCCACGAGTTTTCCACTTACTCGTTCTGCTTCCTTAACTACTTTTATATTCTGTTATTACACCTAAGATACGATTATGATTTTCCCTTCGATAATATATATATATATATATATATATATATATGTATATTACAAGTAATGTTCAGAATCTACATCAAATATAGTAAAACATTCTCGTGAGGTTATTCTGTGTTCAGACCACAACCTGTTAATTTAAAATTTTTAATCCATAAAAATTCAGAAACTCAGAAATTGTTTTGAGGCGTCAGGTAAGAGATTTGAGGAGTTACTGGATTTCTTAAACTTCTTGCACTTTCATTCGCTGTGTATGATTAGCTAATACGTTCGCTGTGTATGATTAGCTACACTCAGTATTCTAAGGCAAGGCAAGTAGTGGCCTGTGGCAATGCCCCTATACAACGCCCTGGGTATAGAGTGGGCAGGGCACTGCAGACACGAACAGCGTTTTACTGAACATCACTACCCTCCCGGCTACGATAGTAAGCTGAGCTGTCAAAATTTTGACCGTTAAACTGATGTTAAACTTTACACGCGAAAAAACAGAGAAATATGTTGAGCCGAGACATTGGAAATATTGTCCGAGAATGAATTACCCATGCAAGCAAGACATCAGTGGAAAAAGATAATTCATTTTATGAAGTTACTTTTTTTCAATTAGCATTTTTCATTACAACACATACATATCTTTTTTTGTCTACACTTCACATATTGCACTGAACTGCATTTAACTACACATACAGAGGCAGCAACCTCAGCAAGTATGTATGAAATATAGTCAGTCTTAACACTAAACCACGAAATCTATGCAAATTTCTAGCATAGCAATATAATCAGCAAATGTCAAATAAATATATTTGAAGGTAAACAATAACTCCATGAAATCCATAGAGGAGAAACAGATGGAATATACAACCATGATTACATGTCTTTGCTATAACGCATTTTTCTCCACAATGGGGGATGCTATACATCTTAACTTGCCTTTTGTGATACATAATGACTATGGGTAAGGCGGAGCTACTGTCTACACTTCATCCGTCTTAGAGAACTAAAAAAAAAAAAAAAATGCGTCCCATGATTACTGTGTGGCCGTTGGCAGCTCGCGGGTGCGCCGTTTTGATAACTGTTTCTTTCCCTACACCTCTCAGCTTTGGAACTCTCCACCCTCTCATGTCTTTCCCAATAACTATGACCTGGCACATTTCAAAAATAGTTTTTTTCACATCCATCAAAATTCGTAAATACTTTCCCTTGTCTATTTTTTTTTCTTTTTTACGTTTCATAATCCTCTCTACATTTCAATTAAGGCCCGGCCTTGATGTGGACTTTCGTCCGTGACTGGAGCCGCCAACGTAAAAAAGATAAGAAAAAAAAAGGTCTGAAAATAGTATGGAGTAATCGAGAGGATATGAATTCATAGCAACTCATTAGCATACTCGGATATTAGTTTCAACAGCTCAATTTCACATCCTATGATTAACATTTAAGTGTTCATGAAAACGTAGCTTTTAGTTATGATCAACACAGTTATCATATATCTATGTATTTACCAATAATTACCCTAGGAACAGTTTCTATAACAGAGTCCTAGTGCTACCCAGGAGCTTCCTAAAGGCTCCTGCAGCCCATGGCTGAGCACTAGTTACAGTAACAGGTATATGTAGACTCCTTTGGAGCGAGAGGTTCTTTGTTCGGAATGTTTTAGCGATACAGCCTCGCCAAAGGCAACTTCAAGCAGTCGGAGTCCGGTAATACAGTCTATACAAATTAAAAAATGTATTTGTCGAACTGTGAATCCGAAATAAAATTTATTAAAAACAGCATTTTTTTTTCTCTCTAGATGTAACGTAATGCATGATCTTTGCCAATTCTATCTACAAAGGTATAATGATTATGAAATGATCTAATCATTCTAGTGAATCAATTGTAGATGGCTTAGTACTATGCTAATAACTACATGTGTTCAGATCTCTAGCAACAGAAGCATTAATCTGTTACCTTCTGTTGCAGGTATCCTGGTGTGTTACCTGGTGGGAACGTACGCAAACTGGTGGGTATTGGCCTACGTGGGTGCGCTGGTGCCCCTAATCTTCAGTACTATGATGTGCTTCGTGCCCGAGACCCCGCGATGGTACATCTCCAAAGGTAAAGGCCTCCAGCACCCTGGCTGCTGTCTCATGGTAGGGTAGATGAGCAATGACAAGTGTTCGTGTGAGACAAGAGGGTTAACGGTATTGTAATATTGATGGCAACGGAGGAGGAGAATGATGCATATCTGTTGGCGCTGTTGGGTGAACAGGGACCAGTCTCTTCTGTGGGTTGTGTGAGGGTCTGATGTTTACTGACACAGATGTTAGATGTTTCTGGTGAGAGTCGGGAGATGTTTGATAAACATTAACTTATTCTAAGCACTGAAACAATTATGAAGAAAATATCATACATCAATATTTTTGCGTTGGTTATAAGTTAGTTGGTTATTGACCTGGCCATTTGAAGCATGAAGCTTTTTGGTCAAGATAATGGTTAAAGTCAATTCAGGTACTAAGGGGTTTCAGTTTATAATGTAACAGATTATAGTCGTAAGTCACTACTGGCTTATGAGGAATGTGTACAGAGCTGTGAACTTGTACAGTGATTTTACGACTCACTATAGGACAGAGGTGGGTGCTGAGATGGACTTCAGACTGAAATATATTACATCCTACGTCTCTCACGTGTACAGGACTCATGGAATACATGATAATGATTCACCTCTGGGCGTTGGGGGCTCGAACCCCGGTCCTAGCGTACCGGCCTGCCATACGGTAGGAACAGGGTTCGACTCCTCGTTATCATATTATCATATTGCATGTCATATCCTATTTACACACACAAAAAAAAACAGTCGTATTTGCACTAAGATAACACCAAAAATGGCTACAAATATCAGATAATAGATTACAGAATCAATTTTGTGGCACAAATTATGATGGAAGTGGTACATGTGTGAGAGAAAATGGAGGTGTGAGTGGAGGACCTAAGATAAATTTGGGATAGCATGAAGGATGTGTGATGTCCCCATGGTTATCTAATGTCTCTTGCGATGGGCCAATAAGGATGACGACAGCAAGGACGAGTAACTGTGGTACAACACTTAAGCATGGAGAAAAGGAAGAGAGTTAGTATTGTTTTGGAAAGGAAGGGAGGAAGGGAGATGCCACTGTAAATCCGGTTTGTATAATGAAGAGCTAGTAATTGTGGGTTTATTCGGGTACACAAGAACGAAGCTTAGCAGGGACGGGAGTAGTACAAGTGAGTTGGAAGAGTCATGTAATAGACTGAAATTAGGGATGTACTGAGTGTGCAGAATTTTGGGAGAAGGGACACTGGTGTCAGTAGTGATGTATGGCTGTGAAACCCCGATGTATATGGGTCATGATAGGCTAATGATAAGAGCAGCAGAGGTGGACGACTTTGAGTAGCACGTCTGGCATTAAGAAGGATCGAGAGAGTGATGATGTGGGAAGGGTATGTGGTGGGAGGAGCCCATGTGAGGGAGTACGGTCAATTACGGCTGAGGATAGGCTGGTTAAGGAGATATACTGATGTAGAACAGAAGGCACAAGATGGAGGAGAGGTTGATGGATAGTAAGAGGACTGGTTTAGGGCTGGGGATATTTCAGGTGAAGATGTCAGAGGAGTGACTAAGGACTGGAAGTGCAATGGAAGCAATTTGTGTAAGGACGTAATATGAATAGAGACTTAGGTTCATTAGGCGAATCATCTTAGTGTAAAGTGATTAAGTAATGTCATAAAGTAATAAGTGCTTTTATAAGTGTGTAAGTCCACGTTTCACTTGAAAATACTGGATTTGGGTTGGTGATTGTGTGTGAATGATGCTGCACAGACTGTGTGCAGTACTTGATCCATTCCACTGAACTGGCAATGGGGGCAATGATGATAAGAGAGAACAATTTTAAGATTATTTTGCTCTGTACATAGAGCAAGTGAGTTAAGTATTACTCCAGTAATCAGTAAGAGTGTGAGAGTGTGATGGATTTCTTGTGGTAATGGATTCTAGTGTAAGGAGGTATTGGGTGACAAGGTATTTCTTGCCCGGTTAAAAGATGGATGCTGTGTTGTTTCAGGTGATAGCTGGGGGGGGGGGGCACATGATGATGGTGTACCTCCAGTGAGAGTGTGAACGTCATGCTTCATTTCTAGTGTCATATGGAGATGTATTTCTCGCGGTACCGGAAAGGTGGGTGTCACTGTGCAATGGACTGGGAGAGAACCCGGCATTGTATCATGCATCAGAAATCTGTGAGTACGCAGGAACCTGTACAATCCATATGGTTGGTGGAAACGAAATATGTACTTGTGGTTCAGCGGAGAGTAGTTATGATTAGTTGAGAATAGTAACAGTTGAGTCTAGAACTATCCAACTTATGACCTCTCCTAGTCTGGCATCAAAACCTGACTCTCTTGCCTTGAATCGTGGTGTTGGTTCCCTCTCCCACTTCTACAGATATTACTTCGGTTTCTGCTCTGCAGAACTGTCTCCTTGTGTGTCACTAGCATTAGCTGGACTACGTTATACTCGGTGACCAGTTGCAGTATATGAATACTGTTTGGCTGCTGACCGCTAGAGGGTGTGCTGTTGTGATATCTGTTTCTTTCCCTACATTACTAAACTTTTGAAGTCTTTATCTTCGTCATATCTTTCCCAATAGCTATGACCTGACCATTTTGATAAGGCAGTGTCGCCACTTCCTACATGACTTAAATATTTTCCCTCTCTTCTCCATACTTCATTAAGGTCATTGATGAGGATCTATATACTTGATTAAGGCCCAAAATGAGAATGTATATACTTTATCAAGGCCCAAAATGAGGATGTATATACTTCATTAAGGCCCTTAATGAGGATGAATATACTTAATTAAGGCCCTTGATGAGGACTTGTGTTAACCACCGTCACCCCATAAAAAGTATTCCCTTACAGTCGTGTTGTCATGTCACATCTGCTGACGATGAATCCCTCTTTGGTCAGGTCGTGTGGAAGACGCCCTGTGCTCCCTGCAGTGGCTCCGTGGCTCCACCTCTGATGTCGAGTACGAACTGGAGGCCATCCAGGTCAACTTCGAGAGGGCCAGCCAAGAGTCGTCGTCCCTGAAGGACATCTTCAACCGCAACCACATCCGCCCCTTCTTTCTCTCCCTGGGCCTCATGCTCATCCAGCAGCTGTCGGGTATAAACGCCGTCATCTTCTACACGGTGTCCATCTTCGAGATGTCCGGCTCCACCATCAATGGCCACCTGTCCACCATCATCGTGGGTGTCGTGAACCTCTTGGCCACCTTTATCGCCAATGCTCTCATCGACAAACTGGGCAGGAAGATCTTGCTCTACATATCCAGTGGTCTCATGGTGGTGTCCCTGGTGGCTCTCGGCATCTTCTTCTACCTCAAGGTACGTTACGCGACGTGTTGCAAGTTTGCCTGTCCCCTAGAGGTGACTGTAGATACGTAGTTACGTGAATATAAGGTCTCTGAGTCTACAGTATGCATGGTTAGGTGTGTGGACGTGTGGTGACTGAGAGGGCGGTGGCATACACAGAGAAATGTTGATTCAGGAGTGGAAAAGGTTGTACAGACTAGGTGTCTGCTCTGAGGAATTAGGGTGAGAAATGGAGAAAGAGAGGGATTTGCATGTGGCATTCACGGATCAGGATAAAGCATACTCGGAAGTGAAAGTGGCGGCAAATGGAACCATGGGGGATGTAACGTGAACCATAGGGTGGTTAAGGAGGCGAACGTCTCGGATAGCATAGAAGAGTGTGTGGAAAGAGAGGTCGCTGTGTGAAGGCAAAGATGAGGCTACTGGATGGTATAGTAGTGTCGACTGTTCTGCATGAGTGTGAGTCTTGGGGTCCCGGATGGAAAGAACGGAGGAGGGTGCATATTACATACCCAAGGAGAGAGTTGTGGGAGTAAGCGGAGTGATAGAGAGTGAGAGTGAGAGAGAGCTGAACAAGGTGTGCTGAATTGGTTTGAATGTATGGAAATGATGAGCGAAAGGAGTCTGACTATGAATATATATGTGTCAGAGGTGGAGGGAGCAAGGGAAAGGGGCTGACCGAGAAGTAGGTGAAAGGATGGAGTTAAGAGAGGATTTGACTTGTCGGGGCCTGAACATGCAGGAGGGTGAAAGGCGTGCATGGGATAGAGTGAATTGGAGCGACGTGACATAAAGGGGGCTACGTGACGTGGTGTCCGTGGGCTGAACCAGGGCATATGAAGTGGTGAGAGGAAAGCATGGAAAAGTCTGTGGGGCTTGGCCGTGGATAGGGAGGGGAGGGGGGAGGGGTGCTCTGGTTTCGGTGCATGATGTATGATAACTTGAGAGTAGATGTGAACAAATGAGGCCATTCATCAGTCTGTTCCTGGCGCTACCTCGTTAATGAAGGAAACGGCAAATGAATATGACAAAGGATTCCCGTCAAGAATGAAAGTATACTATTGCGGTGTGATCTTGTCTTGGCTCAGCTCTCGTCAACAGTGCCTGAGGTAAACTGATCTCTGCTGTGGTGTATCGACCTGCTTATGAGGACCACAGACGACAGTTGGCCAGGGTTAGCACGTAGTGCTCACCGCCTCTCTTGCTTGTTGATCTGTTCTGTTTCTCTCCGCCGCCGCTCCTGTATAGCTGTCTTCCGAAGTTCATCTGGAACTGACTTTAGCCACGAGTCTAGTTTTCTATTGAATGTTTCAGTAGTCGCTTCACAAATGTTTCTTGTTTATCCCATTTTGCATCACACAATATTTCAAGCACCCCACCCCATCTTTTTTCGCAGGACACTCGGAGTATTTTCGTCTGAAGTCTTCCTGATAGGTTCTCAGGAATCATTGTCTACTTGGTGATTTTGTACCTTCTTTGCCGAGACGCTTTCATATCTAAGATTTTAATATTTACATCTCATGTTTGCTGTTGTATACAACACATTTCTCTCTCATCTTCCTTCTAGACTGTAGAGAGTTCATGTTCTCTCAGCGTTCAGTGGTGGTTCATATGCTTCAAACCATCAATTCTATCTTGAGAAGAGATTTTTCTAATCTTTCAAACTAGTTTGTGTCCATTTGTTTAAATGGTGAATCTTATTACACAGTATTCTAATTTTCTTCTTGTATATGCGTTGAACATTTCCATCAAAAGTTTTCTTTTTCGTTTTGTGAAAGTTCTCATTATCATACCGCTCATTAACCGCCTTGAAAGCGCTGTCTTATCATTGTTTTCCCAGAAATTTTTTTCTCATAATTATCTCGGCGTGTTTGAAATTTTCACTCCTCGTTGGGCCCTTGCAGCAAAGCGCTGGCATATTGTTAATGACTTATTAACTCAAATTACTCTTCATTGAATTCTATCAGGGTCTCTACCGACTATTTTGTGAATAAGATCCGGTCTCCTTTTCCTCGTCTCCTGTTGCCAGTATTTCATGTCGTCTCCCATCATTTGCGAAACTTCTGATTCTGTTCTCGTTTACATCACTCTGTTTGATATCATGATTACAGACAGTAGCGAAGTTAATAACGTTCCTTGTGGTATGCTCGAGAAGCACGTCTTCGTCAGACGTGGTGCCCTTTGCCACCACTCTTGAATTCCCTGTTGGTTCGAAAACTGTGTAATCCACTCTCCTTCGTTAGCCTTTAAATGTTTTGCCACATCGTTTTCTCTAATAGCGCTCCATCGGTTTCTTAAAAGCTTTGGCAATATGTGGTGGGTAAAAGTGTGTAATCTCCTCCCTTGCATTAATGTTTCACATGTGTTATCATAATGAACTGGTAATTATGTTTATGCGCTATTACCTAATACCGGGAATCGACGCTGGCCTTCCCCCATGAAAATGTTACGACCGAGATGTTCGATAATGTGTTCCTGGATCAGTCTTACATGTTATGTTGATTACGTAAGCGACGTCAGGGCTGACTAGTCTGTATTTGTCTTTGACGTTATTTTGGATTCTCTTTTGTTTATAGGTGTTATGGTTCTTTAGGAATATCTGATATACTAGAGTGAGTTAATCTTTATTCAACAGCATCATCAGAGGTTCTGCTGTCGTCTGTTTTGTGTTTCTGAACATAGATAGGACACCATCAGATTCTGTTGCTCCATTTTGCGTTGATAATTTGCTTCAGTTTTATCCCTTTCTGTTATGGTAAAATATATGAGAAGGCGTGTTCATTACAAGCCATTGAAATATTTGATTTTTGACTGACCTCTTTTTGCGCTAAAATCCATCTAAGTTTGGCTGATTAGCGTTTCTTTTTGCTTTTTCATGTTGTTTCCATTTTACTCTCCTGCTTTAAAAGCTATAAATAATGATTTTTTATCCTTTGTCCCTTGCTTCTTATATGCAAATATCACTTTCAGATCTCTCGCTCGTGTTTTCTGTTACTTTCTCCCTGTTCTTCTCTCTTCCATGCGACTCCATGATAACCTTGTTAGCGTTTATTACATTTTCTTCTCGTTCTTCAAACTTTACTCTGCTTTTTCGCATACTTTAACGTTCTCGTCCACTCCCATCTCCACATTATCTTCCACTACTCTCTGTGTCTTAATATCTCTCTTTCTGTTTATTATATTTACTTTCATTCGGCACTGAATTGTTAGTCACACACACACACACACACACACACACTGGCAAAAAGTTTTTAGGTGCATTTCATTTTTCATTCCTGTTGCTGAGAACTTAGTCACACATTTTGGTATGAGAGGAGAAGTGTTTTTTTTCTAAGCTCCATTTCTTTCGTAGAAGTGTCGCCTTGCTCTGACCCGCAATGCTGCTGAAATGCAAAACTCCCCAGCCATATCTGTAAGAGTTCTACTCTAAGTCTTTCCAACACTATTTGTAGTGTTGTTGCCCTGTCCAACACTGCAGTGTAACACTGTATACTTGCCCCGTGCAGCGCTCTGTGTAGTGTTGTATCTTTGCCCTGTTGAACACTATTTGCAGTGATGTATAGTTGCCCTCTGCAACACTATTCATACTATAGTTGCCTCGTGCAAAACTATTAGCAGTATTGTACATTTGCCCTGTCCAACACTGTGGTGTTGTATCCGTGCTCCGTACACAACACTGCAATGTTGTATATTTTCACTGTGCAACACTACTGTAGTGTTGTATCCTTACCCTGTCCTTGGATATGGAGTGCTCTATACACCTACCACACAATCTGTCGAATGTAATCTCTAACTTCTACTTAATGGTCGCTTCAGAGTTTGGAGACAGTAGGAAGGCAAAATGTTTTAGTAAGATTCTTAATAGACCATCCTGCTCCGAATGCAACATAAAGCTTTTATGATATAGATGGAGTCAGCTATCTCTTGAGTGGCCATATACCCTGAGCAGTGTCCAGAATCTGTAGAAATCCGCATTTTTTTGTCTGAGTTAATTTTTTGAGTTTTCACATTATGTGTAGTTTTACAACCGTCCGGTGCTCTTTGTGATACTGCTCATCACTCTAGGACAGTCTGGAAATCTGGATGTCTCCAGGATTGCCTTCGGAAACGCAAATATCTCCACGATTATCTGTAGCACAGCATCAGGTCTCCTGAATCCGTCCCCTTCACTGCAGAGAGAGACTTTATTATCTCTAACTTTGTTTGAGCGGATGTATATCTTTCCAGCAGAGTTACTCGTATTGTCTCCCCAGTACTGTTTGTAGATCTGTGCCACATAATTACAGATGTGTGCTTGTACAGTGCTGTCTGTAGCTCTGTGCCACATTAATACAGGTGTATATTTGCCTAGTGCCGTCTGTAGATCTATGCCACATGAACACACATGTATACGTGCACAGCGCTATCACCAGATTTCTGTGTTTTCAGAACCTTATAATTCTCTCTCCCTCTGACACAGCCTCTAGGCTCTGGTAACTCTCAATTCTCAAAGGCTTTCTTAAAGACCCACATGTGTGACCATGGAGTGCGACGTTCCATACCAGTTTTCTCGCTAAACTCAACATTATTTTTCCTCTTCAAAGTTTGATATGAATCTATGAGCGCAATGCTGTTGTTCAAAATTCTGCGTTCAGTGTTCATATCTGCAAGACTTGTACAGACTTTTTCACTCGGTTACTAAGCTATTTAACGACAAACTTATTTAATCAAACTAAAGACTCATACGTATCACCTAATTAACTTGCATCTCATTATGGGAATCAGTTTCATATTCAGGCAGATAATAGCAGTTGGATATTTTACGTAAAAATCCAGTGACAATTTGATACCTTCTCTCCTCAACGGTGTAGCGCGAGGATACGAGACAATCTCTGAGGTTCGTCGCCAAGGGTTCGAATCACTCCGAACCCCGAACTCTGACACATCGAAGCGGCAGCCATGTTCCGTTCACTCACAATACGCGGGTTATCATTACTGTCTCACAGTTCGGGGTCTCGTTCGGGTATCAGTCGGCGTCTTCTGGGTACTTGGGGAGGATCCTGCTCCACCCAGAGAGTTGGGGAGACAAGTGCTGCCCTCAGCGTTAACCTCCCCGCCTCTGAGGGTACAGATGGATCGGGCCTGCGGCTGGGATGCATCCGCTGGTGCTCTTGTGCCGCTTGCGTACCCCAGTGTGATCTTTCCTGTGGCACTCTACCCGCCCACAAGAGGTATAGGCCCTGGCTGACTACTCCTGGCACTCTCGCGCCGAGATCTTGGGGGTGTGCTCTCGCACTGCGGTCTTGAGAGCTCTCGCGCCGTGGTCTTGGGAACTTTCGCGCTGCGGTCTTGGGAGAGACTGGATTACCAGCTTATGTTGATTCATGTTTTAAGTCTTCCCTACTTGGCGCAGCCTCCGCTCTCCTGCGTATCATTCTGGAAGGGCTCCTCAACTTGTGGCAGCAAAATGTCTTCTGGAAAGTCCCTGGAACCATTGTGGCAAAAGGATATCTGGCCAACGTTGTTGCTGTCCGTACCTGACGGAGTATTACGGTTAAGACTTCAGACCCTTGTAAAGAGGCAGATGGCTGGTTGTGACCTCTCATAATGAGAGTCAGCTGGTGAGGTTACTGCCCTTCCGTGACCCCCTTTTCTTCCCAGTGGGGCTATCCAAAAGGCTCTCAGAGTTAGAGCGTCAGTGGTGACGTTACGATAACCACTTGCATAACCCCTGTCTCATCTAAGCCAGAGCTCGGATGGGAGACAACGATTCGTCGTTCCGTTGGTTCCAGTGTTCAGGAGGACTTCGTCGCTGCGTTCGTTCCTCCTCCCTTAAGGAGGCGCCTACACCTACCTCACTCCGCCAGAGGGAGAGTTATTCTTTCCAGGCATCCCCTTTCGGGCCCACCGACCTGGATCGTCGGGGTAAATTCACCACACAATAGCTCGTGGTCAGTCGGGAGGGTCGTTCCAGATACTCCTCGAGAGTTTTGGAAGTTCGACAATTGGGTATTCCAAAGGCCGAGATGAGAGACTTCGGATGGAACTGGGAATGTCAACCAACCCCTGCCGAGGGGGAAGCTTTTCAGACAATCCTCAACTCTCCCTCTGACAGAATCACTTGACAGAAATGTTTGACCAAAGGGTCCCCTCTTCGGGGACATTGGTTGCC
Organism: Panulirus argus; assembly: GCA_038088735.1. NCBI lineage: Eukaryota > Metazoa > Arthropoda > Malacostraca > Decapoda > Palinuridae > Panulirus > Panulirus argus. Next base: position 13,187 of record JAYMFT010009774.1, read on the forward strand.
TCTCCACTTCAGCCTCTGTTGATACTCTCTAAAGTCTTAGATCTCTTAGAGTTCTACATTTTTTTTTCTGACGATGGAGTACCTTGATATCGTCTTAAAAACGCTGTTCCTTATAGCCTTAGGCTCTGGAAGGAGACAGACGCTCTTTCCAGTCACAAGAAACTTCTTAATTTCATTATAATTGGTTTCTTATGGGTTGAGATCAAACCAAACCCCAGTTACCTCGGGGAGCCAAATATGAAGCCACTTAACTTGGACAGACCCATTCTCTTCCGCTCTCGGGAAATTTCTTCACGAAGACTCATGCATTGTGATGTCCCTTCGATCATTTTTGGATTTCATTCATAGATGATAGATTTCTTTTTGCATCCTGAAACTTTGAAACGCAAGTCGGCGATATATATATATATATATATATATATATATATATATATATATTATGCTAAGACGGCACAAGCAACTGAATGCCAAATCAAGGCTATCTTATTAATGCTCTCTGTTTGTCTGTCTGTCTGTCTCTGTCTCTCTCTCTCTAGCCCTCTTCCTTCATGTGAGTATTCTCTCGTTTCCTCGCGTGACGCCAGAGGAGAGAAATGAAGGTTTTCAAAGTTGCAAAAAAAAAAAAAATCTTTTTCATCCGAGGCGGCGTCAGGCGAGGATATTTCCTCTTGTTTTTTTTTTCCTGTCCTGCTCACTCTTTTCCCACCTTTTCTTGGGAAACGGTTTTATCTGCAGCTTTGGTGACCGCCTTGACGTTGGCGCTGTGACCCGGGGATAAGTGAGCGGTGATTGGTCACGAGTGGGGGGGGTCAATGACGTCTATCCGGTGGCGTTTGGCTGTTGGCTGAGGCTTCGCGAGACGTCGAACAGAAACGCTTCAGTCGACGGTGATTGATTCGACCGACAATGGTGAACTGAAAGAGAGTTTCTGCACCGATTTCTCGGGATTCAGGGTGATTCGAACCCTGGTAATCCCCAGGGATTATCTCGTTTGCTTGCGGGACACAGCCTAAGAGAGGAGAGCTTTTTCAAATTTCAAAACCCACAATATTAATGTTTTTAATCTACTCGTCAACATCTCTTAGTCTTTAGGTTTCGGTACATAACACATGCAGGTGGAAATTGAGAGTGTATGCACACCATGCCATTTCTCTTCTGTTCCCGACACCAACTAGCTAGAGTGAGGAGGACAATAAGATACAAACGAAAAGTATGAGATTTTTTTCCAGTTCATTATCATGTATACCATAAGTAACATAAGTTTTGTTTTGCAGTCCTCAGTGGAAGGTGTTGTCTCCGAGGACGAGGCGTCTCAGCAGTGGCAAGCGACTATTGAAAGCCTGTCGTGGTTGCCGCTCGTCAGCTTCATGATCTACGTGATAGCCTTCTCCCTGGGCTGGGGTCCCATCCCCTGGCTCTTCATGGGCGAGGCTTTACCCGCCAAGATCAGGGGTCCCGCCGCCTCCATTGTGACGGCGCTCAACTGGTCGTGCACCTTCGTTATCACCAAGTCCTTCCCGGGGCTGGTCGAGGCTCTGGGGCCCTCAAACGTCTTCTTCATGTTCACCGGCATCATGGTCTTCGGCTTCATATACGTCATATTCCTCATCCCCGAGACGAAGGGCAAGACTCTTGAAGAGATCGAGGAGGAGCTGTCTGGCAGAAAGGCCAAGCGAAACAGGAAGATCAGCACCATCTCTGGCCTCCAGATGAAGTGATTGCTCTTGGCATGGCGTTTGCGCTCAAAGCTACGTACTACACCGACCTTCCTGTTAGACACACTCGCGTCCCCGTCTCTGTTGCATGGGACAGGGCCGGACTGTGATGACCTCACGGTCAGCTGACAACTCCTCGACACTGTTGTGATGACCTTTAGGTTCGCTGGCCTCCTCGGAGGTATGACTGCTCCCGGAATATAGATGTATCCTCAAAACACTGATGTTGTAACCCTGCATAGCACCAGGTGCTGATGATTAAGTCTTTCCTTATGACAATCACGTACTCTCGTAAACCGCTGTGAGAAGCAGTGCAAGAATTGTCAACAATATCTTCCTACTGACAACGAAATTTAGTGTGAACAGACAGATGCTCACGTTCATCACCAATGGAACAGCCGTAGAACATTAGGTCATCATGTTTTGGAGGTACATTCCTTCACCAGAATATGCTGGGGAGAATGATCATCTAGAACTAAATGATCCACGTCCGTCTACAAATTGCCTAATTCACCTGTTGCTCTGTTGGTTGACAAGATTGTCCAACAGGAGAGGATGCAAGACAAGCTAGCTAGCTAGCTAGCTAGCTAGGCTACGGGGTCAGTCAGTTTCCGTCACGGAAAGCCAAAGGAAACAAGGAACTCCCATTTATGGGTTCATTTGCTATGGACAAAAAGGGCTTTAAAGGAGTTACCCAGAATACTGGGGGGAGACCTCTAATAGGCTTCTACATCTATAATGAAATCCACAGATACACACGCGCAAGATACCACAATGATCCGCCCTGAGCCAGCAAGATCACAGGTTTCAGTTTACCTCGGAAGCCCCTGTCTCTCCATCCAGACACTCGCTGACCATATGCACAACACAGAGAAAGACTGTCAGGATCACTTGTGCCCATAATCGCTGGAAGCAGGTGAGTGTGGCAGTGAGGGAACTCCTCATGGCCAGCCAAGCCATGGGAAGACCTCTAGTTCAAGAGCGAGTCAGAGTATCCGCACAGAGAGAAAAACGAGTACCATAAGGGTGAACTATAAACACGCAGATTGTGCCTTCCAGATAACGATTTCTCCCGTGAGAAAAACTCTGTTTACTCTGTGTATGTAGAGCCATTACTTTATATATATATACGTATACATACATATACATACCCAGTCAAAAGCCAGCTAGGTCACATCACAAGAGGAGTCAACAGTATTAAATGTATATAGCAGATGCGTACACAAACAGGTCTGTGATTCATAGGAAGACATAATTAAAGAATCTACGACAGAACTGGAACTTGACAGCAACTGCAGTCCCGCGCCAAACTAATGTTTAAGACAAGACTTTTAGGATTAAGGTGAATAATGAGAATTCAACGAAGACTAAAATACGACGAAGCGGTCATGGAACTGTAAATATGAAAGTGGTTTAGACATTGTACAGTGAAGTATGAACCGCACTGTAGATTGACAGTATGACAGGAAGCTGGTGAATACCATCGTGAGGCGAAGCTGATATCGCATTGTACGTAAATCGACAAGAAGCATATTCTGTGGTCAGGTCTTGCGAGGTACAATGGGTCCCAATCACATACTGAGAGTGTATGTGGCCTCAAGCTTATCCTCAACACCTGGAGAAGGTGTTCAGGGATTTTGTTTTATTGTTGTTGTATGTAACTTGACTCTGACGGCCTAGATGACCCTGGCAGGTCAATAGGCCTACAGCCCAAGTACAGGTAAATAATGTTCAGACAAATCGTTATGAATTTACGAATCAGAAATGATATCTGTTTAGCTCAAACATTACTGTGTAGTTTATCATGTTCTTATCATTATCATACAGCCCCACGAACCCATGTCATGGGGCTCCTGCAGCTTCAAGGCTACACTCCACGCAGGAGCAGGGGAGGACACACGGATTCCTTTGGAGTGAGAAGGTCCTCAGTGGGAATGGACTCCTTCGCTAAATTTGACTTCTTGCTCGCGGTGTTTCCACTTACAGACAGAGTCCGGTAACACCTTGTTTTTCATATATATATATATATAT
>JAYMFT010009785.1:0-12891 GCA_038088735.1 Panulirus argus
AAGTTTGTTGAGTATTCCTGGAAAATTGTATGGGAGGGTATTGACTGAGAGAGTGGAGGCATGTACAGAACATCAGACTGGGGAGGAGCAGTGTGGTTTTAGAAGTGGTAGAGGTTTTGTGTATCAGCTGCTTGCTTTAAAAATGTGGCGGAAACATTAAGAGAAACATATGGATTTATCTCTGGCGTTTATGGATCTAGAGAAGGCATATGATGAGGTTGATAGAGGTGCTTTATAGAGGGTCTTAAGAATGTATGGTGTGGGAGGTAAACTGCTAGAAAAGTGAGAAGTTTTTATCGAGGATGTAAGGCATGTGTACGAGCAGGAAGAGAGGAGAGTAAATGGTTCCAAGTCAAGGTTGGTTTTCGGCAGGGGTGTATAATGTCACTATGGCTGTTCAATTTGTTTATGAATGGGGTGGTTAGGGAGGTAAATGCAAGAGTTTTAGAGAGAGGGGCGAGTATGCAGCCTGTTGGGTATGAGAGGGCCTGGGAAGTGAGTTAGTTGTTGTTTGCTGATGCTACAGCGCTGGTGGCACATTCGAGTGAAGAAATGCAGAAATTGGCGACTGAGGTTGAAAGAAAATGTGAAAAGAGAAACTTGAGAGTGAATGTGAATAAAAGCAATGTTACTCAAGTTAAGCAGGGTTGAGGGACAAGTTAGTTGGGGTGTATGTTTGAGTGGAGCAAAATTGGAGGAAGTGAAGTGTTTAAGATATCTGGGAGTGAATTTGGCAGCGAATGAAACCATGGAAGGGCAAATAAGTCAAAGGATGGGTGAGGGGGCGAAGGTTCTGGGAGCGCTGAAGAATGTAAGTAAACAGAGAACGTTGTCTGATATGGCAAAAATTGGTATGTTTGTAGGAACAATTGTCCCAACAATATCATATGGATGAGAAACATGGGGCTATAGATAAGGCTGTGCGGGGAGGGTGGATGTGCTGGAAATGAAATGTTTGAGAACAATATGTGGTGTGAGATGATTTGATCGAGTAAGTAATGTAAAGGTAAGAGAGATGTGTGGTAATAGAAAGAGTGTGGTTGAGAGAGCAGAAGAGTGTGTGTTGAAATGTTTTGGACATATGGAAAGAATGAATGAAGAAAGGTTGACAAAGAGGATATATGTGTCGGAAGTGGAGGGAACAATGCGAACTGGGGGACCAAATTGGAGATGGAAGGATGAAGTGAAAAAGATTTGAGCGATCGGGGCCTCAATAAGCTGGAGGGTGTAATGCGTGCAGGGTATAGTGTGAATTTGGGCAATGTGGTATACTTAGGTCGGCGTACTATCACTGGACTGAATCAACGGATGTGAAGCGTCAGAGATTAACGATCGAAATGTTTCTTGGGCCTGATTGTAGAGAGAGAGTTGTGGTTTCGGTGAATTACACATAACTGTTAGATAATTGATGTGAGCAGATGTGGCCTTCCTTCGTCTGATCCTGGCGTTGCCTCACTAACACGGGAAACAGCAACCAACTATAAAATAGTTAATGAATCTAAGCATAATTAGTCATAAGTATGTAAAAATGAAAGTAGTACAATGGAAAATAGTTTTTGTTGAACATCTCAAACCTTTGCGTTATACTAGGAAGAGAAACTAAATATATGTATCACAGGAATACACGTGATGAAAGATTGGAAATGAGTTGCCAGTTAATGCAATTCATTATTTAGGTCTCCTCGGTATTATGCGTCACACACAGCACACTGAACAATTAGAACTGAGTCCTGTTACTTAAACTAAAGATTAGTAGCACTACAGAAATTACAAGAGGTGCTGTACGAAAAAAATGGCTTAGAGTGAGTTTCAATTACTAGAAGAAAAAAAATAGGGGAACTAAGGTCGGCAACAGGATGTTACTCTTGCCAACTAGCGCTCTTAGTATTAAAAAAGAAATTTGTCGCTAACTACATTAATGGTGGGAACCTGACCAATGTAGCCTACATCACGACATGCTCAGGCTTCAGTGACGTGTTGATCATTCTTTGAAAAAAAAAAAAAACGTTGGGTGGCAACGCTAGGAAAAACAAATGCTGAAACCTACAACACTGGCAACCAAGGGCCTCACGCTGCACAAACCCCGCCCCCTACAAGCACGCTCGCTTGGCTGTGCGCTTGTGCGTGCCTGAGTGACTTTATAACTCCCCGGACATAAAAAAACTATAATTGAACTCGTTCGCGACACCACCGTGAATATGTGCGTGCATTTGGACGCTCTACACGCACAGAGGGAGTCTGCTTACAGCGGAAACACACGAACATATAGTAAGAGGCAGATAGGTATTAGAATGTAAGATTCACAAGATAGACCCATTATAGCTAAGTCCCCATGTGCTGAATTAGGTAAAAGCAACAACATCACAGTATAAAAAAACATCGTTAGATAAAAAAAGAAAACCACCAGAACAATTACGTTCTCCGAGATATCCAGCCTGTTTTCCCAGGTCCTTTTTTTTTTTTCTTTACGATAGAGAGACGCTCATAGGCCGAGTTCTGAAGATTGAAATTTGATTCGAGCACCAAAATGAAAGCAATTTAAAGATTTTCGATATCTTCCTCTACACCACGAGGGTATGGACCTCAGTAGTGTAGGGGTAAGCGTTGCTGATCATGACGCCTTCACGGGCCACCTGGGGTCGCGTTCAATGGGTCGAATCCTGGTTGCGGCAGTCGGCCCACAGTCAACCCAGCTGTTCATCCTCCCCTGGGGGTTGGTCGGTGAAATCTTAACTTTCCTGCTGACATCTCGCATTCTGACATTTGGCCCTGCTGTCTTAATCCACTGACACGACTATGCGACACCTGGGGACGACGGTACGACTCTCGGATACGATGGATACTTCGATATGGTGACCTGGCTTTTGTACACGCCCTTACGAGTCATGTCAGAAGCCATAATCATCATACTCAAGGGTTGCATCGTCGTGCTCAAAGGGATGATTATGTATAAACGCAGAGTGTGCATGAAGAGTAATTCCTGTCATATAACGTTACCCTTCGCTAAGCACTCACACCAATCCCAATCGCACAAACACTCACAACACACTAACTCCTCGTATTCACACAGTCCCCCACACACTCATAACATATACAGTCCCCCCCCCCCAACACACACACACACACACTTACAACACATTCATTCCTAACACGCACTCACACGAAACCACATCCTCTCACACCACACTTACAACCACATTCAGCTCCCAGACATCCTCATAACTCATCCAGTCCCTACAAACACACTCACAACACTCCTTACTCCCCCCGCCCGCCCTAACAAACACTAATAACACACTCAGCCCCCAGATACTCTCATAACACACTCAGTCCCTCCACTGCACACACACACACACACTCACTCACAATACACTAAGCCAGCTCCTCAGTCCCGAATCGACGAGAGACGTAGAGATAATTAATGAGAGAGAGAGAGAGAGAGAGAGAGAGAGAGAGAGAAGAAAAAGAGACAGACACAGAGATCTCATATCCTTTGTGCCTAATTGTGAGCATTGTTCCATCTGGCTTTGTCTTGGTCCCGGTGAGACTACGTTCTCTCCTCGCGTTGGTTACCTCTCCTGCAGGCTACAAGTGACGCCCGGCCTTCCCACCTCACTCCGTTTTCTATCCCTATAGCACTCCTCCTCCTCCTCTTTTTCTCATTCCCATCTCACACCATTTTCTATCTTTATAGCACTCTCCCTCATCTCCTTTTTATTATTGTTCCCACCTCAACCCGTTTTCTACCCCATTAGCTCTTTTCCTCTTCTTCTTCTACATTTTTCCCCCCAGCTCATTCCGTTTTCTATTCCCCATTGGTCTCCTCTTCTTTCCATTTAAATCTTTTTTCTACCCTTTAGCTCTCTTTTCCCCTTCTTTTCTTATTTCTCCTCACATTTGTCGTCTTCTTTCTCATTTTCAAATACTCTTAACATTCATTTTAGTACTGATACTCGCTTTACTGATCATATTTACCTTCCATTTTCCCTTAAAGGGTAGCCTTTACCGCTTAGATTTCTAAAATGGATGGTCAAAGATTCCCAAATCGGGAACCATTACCTATGATTCCTTCTTAAATGGGTAGCTTTTACCTGTTATATCCTCATAATGGGTAACTATTACCTTTTATTTCCTGTTAATGGATGGCTATCAAACATTATTTCCCCTTAATTGGTAACCATCACCTCTGGGTAAGCCCTTGCCTTTCTGTGTCCCAGCAGAATATACTCGTTACCCGTTAGTACTCGTTAAAGAATATTCCGTCCGCATTATTTGCCTTCACGACACACTGCACAATTTTTTTTCCTACCTTCCCATACCCATTATCTTCGGTTTCAGACCTCCCTAAGCACCCGTCCAACCCCCACCCCACTCCCATTTTCCCATTATCCATTGCCTATTTGCATTCCTCCTCTTGCCCATAAAGAGACTCATGGTAGAAAGGGACAATGAATAACAGGAGACGGAGAGAGCAGGAGAACAGGGGGAAACGTAAGACTGAACATAGCAAAAGAGAAATCAACACAAGAAATGTCAACGTTCGCAAGCGAGTGCAGTTTGTCACCTTCCACGCTATCACTCACCATCATCTTCATTATAGGGAGAAACACCATTATACTCATCACTACACCCTTGATAAACCAGAATTCACTTCACCCTCGATAAACACATTTTCATCTGTCCCTCGATAAACTTAAATTCATTCCACCATCGACAAACGCATCTTCAATATACCCTAAACACAGCTGAACTTTGACCTAACTCCTATGATACAGATGAAACGGCTGTAGTTAGGGTAGTTAATGCTAGAAAAGAAAAACAGTGATCAATTTACAAGTAGAAATGAGAAGGATAAGAATAAGAAAAGGCAAAAATGACATAGTTTCCCTTCCAGGGAGGGCAACATAACAGGACAGAATATAGCAAAAGGGAGACTGACGTAATGAATGTGAACGTGGCGAAAGAAATTGTGACGTAATAGACAAGAATCGGGACACAGACGAAAACCACAAGAAAACGAGAAGGCAGGTTAAAAAAAAAGAAGGGGTCTAGACGAGATGGGGTAAGAGCAAACAGGGAGAAGCAAGGGGCTGAGAATGGGAGATGGCGAGGGAGGGAGGGAGGGAGCTAGAGTGTGAAGGAAAGAGCGATGGAACGGAAGGTTTACTCGAGGGAAAGTGGGAGGGAGGTTAAGGGGTATTGGAGGGAGGGGTGGAGTGTGAGGGATGGATAAACATGTGGGGTGTGGAGGGAAGGTGGGAGTGTGGAGGGAAGGTGGGAATGTGGAGGGAAAGTAGGGTGTGGAGGGAGCGTTAGGGAATGACAGTAGAGATGATGGGGCTATGACGAGGTCATCTGCCGGATGACAGTAATGGTATCCCAGATTCCTAATCTACGTATATAGATGGAGATTGGATGGTAAACCAGAAGGCTCCTTCCCGCCCAACACTACAGATGGAGACAGGACAGTAATAGCAGAGGGCGAAGGGTACATGGCTAGGGAGTAGGTGAAGACCAGCTTAGAGCGTACAATGGGTACAGTACATCGACATAGGAGGGGGTGACAGCGTCAGATCCCAGAGTGAACGCTTTTTTTTTGAGAGACAGTGAATTAACCAGTGCTGAAGGGGTGGGTCGCGGAAGACGCAAGGGACGTGGAACGGACCGAAAGAGGATGTGTAAACAAATATTGCATCAAGAGCCTCCCTCTGATGCGATGGGAGGCGGGCGGATTTTGGATGAAGCCTTAGATAAAGCTTGATGTTAATGGAGACTCGTAAATATTTACAAAACCCTCTTGAGTCAGCGGTTTAATCGGAACAGAGGTCCTTCTGCAGACGCAGGTTATAGAGACGAACTGGAAATTCATACTCAGATGGAATCGAGAACAATGTTAGTCTTGGGACACGCCTGGTCGAAGCTGTACCCAGCCCTCTGTGTCGACAGGCAGAGGCCGAGGAGAGGGTGTGTGTGTGTGTGTGCGGTTGTTACAAGCTGGTCCAGGCGTGTCCCGGGACGTCCTCAAGCGCTTCTCCCTGGGACATGCCCGGTCCATATTCGGGACAGGACACGACTGGTCGCGCAACAGCGGGAGGAGATGAGAGATTACACGTGTCGAGGGAGGCGGCACCTCCGCCCTGGTTGTTGAGGGAGGCTCGTGGTGGTGTACTCTGGGAACACGTGCCGCTGTTTATGTAAACCAGTCAAGTGGAGAGAGAGAGAGAGAGAAAGAGAGGGAGAGTGAGAGGTAGAGGGAGGGGAGGGAAGAGGGAGAGAGCAAGGTCAAGTGGTATAGGAGAGGGAGTGAGGGTGCTGGTAAGAGGGTGAGGGAGGAAGAGGACCCCCTAGACGGCCCTCAGGGGCAGGGGGATGAATGGTGTGGAAATGACTTTTTAAGGGAGGGTTGCTCTATGGGAGACTTAATTAGGAGAACGGGAAATGCTCGTTTGTGTGTGTGTGTGTGTGTATCAGCAGAGGTTTGTGCAGTAAATGAATCATTACTGCGAGGATGTTTACAGTAACATAATACCAGTATGTATGAATGCCTCCATCCAACCGGGAACGACAACTCACCCTCCTCCTCCCCCCCCCTCTCCTTCCCGCCTTCTACCCCATTCCCCCCCCCCCCCCCTTTATACAGCGAGATAAACAGCTAGGGCAGTAATTAAGCTCAGACGTCAGGGCCAATGTCGACTTGTCTGTTGGCGCGGAAAACGAGCGAGTGGAACAATAACCAGGCAACCACAAGTGGGGAGACGGGGAGAGTGTGTGTGTGTGTGTGTGTGTGCGTGAGGAGGGGAGAGGAGAGGAGAGGGCAGGGCAGGGAAATTGATGACTGGATGGTCGTTAGGAAGTTAAGAGGTCTAAAAGCCACTCGATGTTGTGGGGAGGAGGAGGAGGAGGAGAGGGGGTGGGATTATGGGAGAGGGGGGTGGGGAGGAAGAAGGGGGGAGGAGGGGTGGAATTGTCAGGAATAGATTTCTCAAGTGACATGGTTGAAGGTGGGGGCAGGTGGGGGGTGGTTGGGGAGGGGGAGGTGGGGGTGGTTGCGGAGGGGGGAGGGGGGGGGGAAGATATCAATGAATGAAAGCTGGCGTCGTCACTATTAATTTCTGGGGTGCAGGGGAGAGGGTGGGGAGCAGCAAAGCCGGGTCATTACTTGCTTAAGTAGCCACTGGGAAATTAAGGAACCGCTTGAGCGCTCGCTCACTCTCGACTGCTTGAAATGTGGAAGGGTTTTTTGGTAAGAGTTGGGGAGGGTTGTGTGGGAGGGGGAGGGGGTAGTGTGGAGGGGAAGGAAAGGGGAGGGAGGGGAGGTCGTGGAGGGACGGGGAGGGAGGGGTGGAGTGTTCATGAGGGTGGATTGGTGGAAGGGATGTGGAAGGGGGGAGGGTATAGTGGAAAGGTGGAGGATTAGTAGAGTGTAGAGGACCGTATGTGGTGTGTGGTAGGAGCATGGACGACCACCACAACCACAGGACAACCACTACCTGCCGGACGACCACCACCAACCACAGTACGACCTCCACCACCTGCCGGACGACCACCAACCACAGGATGACCACCGCAGCCTGGCTGACGACCACCACAACCTGGCTGACGACCACCACAACCTGGCTGACGACCACCACAACCTGGCTGACGACCACCATAACCTGGCTGACGACCACCACAACCCACCTCAGCCACTCAAAACCCATCATCACAGATCACCTTTGTCTCACCCATGATGGGGGGGGGTGTGTGGTTGGCCCATTCCTCAGGGGGAAATGGGTGATCCAAGCTGATTACCATTTATTTCATCCTCGTCCACGCCCAATTCACACCGGGGTCGCCCCGAAATGACGACCAGCTCCGACCAGAAGGCATTAAAGGCCCGGGGCCTTATTTTACCGGGCCTTGTTTAGAGCGAGCGAGCGAGCGAGCGAGTGGCCTGAAATTAGTAAAAGAAACATTATTTAACTTCCGACTCAAAGTTTACCCTCAAGTTGTGTTGGAGAAACTTCCGTAATGACTTCCGGTCATTACGAGGGGAAGGGGGGAAGGAGGGGGTTCCCTTTGAGAGGGAGGGGGGTTTCCCACCGCCCATTCCCTTCCCTGCCACTTCTCCCTTTTCTCTCCACCACCCACCATCCCTTCCCCTCTTCATCCATCCATTCATCCCACCCCCTCTCTCTATGGATGTCTTCTCCCATTTACCTCATCTGTACAGCTTCTCTCTCTCTCTCTCTCTCTCTCTCTCTCTCTCTCTGGCTGTCTTTGGTCCTCCCCCTCCCTCTCTAGCTCGCTTCGTCCCCCTTCCCTCCCCTCTCCCTTTCTCTAGCTCCCTGCTCCCTTCCCCCTTCTTCTGCAGCTTTTATTCTCAATCTATATCTTTTCCCCTTCCTTCTTTAGCTTCTGCTCTCCATCTTCCTCCTCCTCCTCCCTTCTCAACTTTCCCCCTCTCTTTATCTTCTCCCTTCTCTCCCACTCACCATCTCAGCGCCCCTTACCCCTAACACACGCACACACACACACACCCGTAGCCCCAAAGCCCATCCGTTTTCTTTAAACATGAGAAAAACTGGGATCCACGTTACTCACGATCATTACTGTGAACCTTGGACGAGGAGGACAGATGAAGTGTTAATCACCGGTTAATTACCATCGGCAGCGCCGGCCAATGGCGGGAGTGATCGCGCGGGACTGAACGTGGGAACGGCTGTCTGTGGCCAGGCGTTCGTTCACGCTGGAGCCACAGCGACCGTTCCCAGCCGGCGATTGGGGTCTGTCTACGAGGGGGGGGGGAGGTAATTGATGCCATCTGGTAAACAAGGTGATTAGGTAAGGCGCTGTGTGATTAGCATTGGGTGGGTGTAGGCAGCGGTGGTTGAGGTTGGGGAGGAGGGGGGTGAGGGGGGGACGGGGTGTATATATACTGGAGAGGTTAGGCAAGGTCTCGTGTAAGTCAGGAGGTGAGATTAGCCTGAGCCGACTGAGATTGGGAGAGAGTGTGTGGGGTACATATCGTTGCTGTAATAGTGGTTTAAACTAGAGGAAGATTATGTAGACTGGCCTGGGTGAAACATTGCTGGGAGGAGAGGGAGGGGAGAGAAACACTGCAGCGGGGGGGAGAAACACTGCAGGGGAGGGGAGAGATGATTAGGCAAGGACTGGGTTGTATCTGGTTCTCGCTGGGTGAGATTAGGGGAGGTGGGAGTGAGAATCGTATAAGGTGGGGAGGGGAGGACTTGGGGAGATTATTGTGAGATTAGGCAAGTTACACAGTGGATGATTGTCTTAAGCTGAAAGGTGTTAGACGAAATTAATATGTTAAAGGAATAAAGTATTAAAACTGAACTGAATGATAAAGAGTTCTGAAGCTTAGCGATGTAGGGAAGGAAACAAATATCACATCGGCCTACCCGTGAGTTGCCAACGGCCACATAGTAATGATATAAAGCAGTCGGGGCCACTAATGCGGTCATTTCCCGCGAGCAGAAATCGAAGTAATAGCCATGAAATAAGGAAGAGAGAACCAACACTGCAGTGTATGGCTACTGGGTCAGACTGGGAGAGTTGATAAGTCGGATTTCCTCAGAATGGACTCTGTATAACCACATAAGAGTGCGGTATTCCATACAGGAACGAATCAGACCTTTGTATCGTCATAGCAATGATTCAGAAGTGAATTTACGGCGTCTGAAAAGGAGGGGCATCCAGCCTCGTAGAAACAGACTTGCCTCTTCCTGTAACTCGTGGTCATCCAAGACAGACTGGATGTTTACGGCGATGCGGACTTTGTTTATTGTGCCGAGGTGGTGGAGTTAACGAGGTCAAGAGACATATAGGTTTCGCTCTTCCTCTCCTCCTCTTCATACTCCTTTTCCTCCTCCTCCTCCTCCTCATCCTCCTCCTCCTCCTCTTCTTCTCTATAATCTTCCTGATGCTAGTGTGTCCTTCCCCTTCAGGCCAGCGAGCCTCAGTCTATAAGTAATGGAGACGACCTTTGTCTGCTAAGTGGCCGGGCTGTCCGGCAAGAATAATGGTAGCGGATCTTTTGCTCTGGGAGTGAGTCTCCTCCCCCTGGGTCGACCTCGATCCCTCCTTAGCGTCTTTGATCCCTCTCCTCAGCCGCCTGTGATGCTCTCTTGTTGAGTGAAAGACCTCTTCTGTCCTCGCTTGTTCTGATTATTATTGTTGTGTTTTTTTTTTTCCGGTGTTTTGCTATTCATAAGAAGAACCAGCATATACACACACACACACACACACACACACATACACACACACACACACACACACACTCACACACACACGCTCAGCGGAAAGACTCAAAAAGAGAGGGCCGTTATTCAGCTAAAAGATCTCAAAAAAGCAAAAGAGTTTAGGGATGTGCCGTGGAGAAGATGTAGGCGGCACTCCAGCCATCCAGCATTTGTGAGTTATTGTTAAATCAAAATCGTGGCTACAGCAGGATAAGCAATGAAGGACAGGGAGATTTTAGGACGGATGTAGTGAACAAGGTCAGAAACTATGCGGAACTTTTCCCTTAAGTTCATCTGGAGTAAACCCGCCAGTGGAAGATTAGTTAATGAAGGTGAAGGTTTGAGAGAGAAGAGTTCAACGGGATAATGTGAAGATATGACGGGAGAACTGAGAAACAGTTTCAAAATTGTACTTACAGCGGGAGGTTCTATAACCCCAACTGTAGCGATGTTGAATACAGAGGAAGTCTGATAAAGTAGTAAAATAAGAATGAAAAGATGTGACTAGATTACCACACGGTCTTGACCCATATAAAGAAGGCTCGCTGTCCTTATGAAATATCCATTTATATGCGCTAAAGATGTGTGCTGATTACATTTGACAAGCCGCTAGAAATGCTCATGGTCTTGCTAGAGGAGGGTAAAATACCGAGAGAATGGAAGAGGGCAAATGACACACTTCTCTTTAAGAGAAGAAGGCCTGGAACAGCCACTGAATTAGACAAGGTCTCCTAGACGAGTGCGGTTTGGATGATACAGGAAAAGATAATCAGAAAGCAATTGAATGATTGCCTACGAAGACACACATTGCGGATTCTTAGAAAGGAGGTCATGTGTAGCGAACTTCATAGACTTCTCCGTTAGGGTGATCTTTGTTTCGGACAATAGAGATGATTATGGGTGGATTGTGTGTGTCTGGACTGCCAGAAAGCATATAACACTATACCTCATAAGAGGTAGGTAATTTCTTTTGGATGGATTTCTTGTACCTGGTCAGCCAGAAAGCATTTGACACTGTTACCCCATAAAGAGGTTGGTATAAAATCTGGATCTTCAGGCAAGCACAGCGTAAAGGGTCCTTCGATGGACAGATTATGTTAGTGGAATGGAACAGGAGACCCATGTCAAGGAAACAATCTCGAAATAGTTTGGGGTCACCAATGGAGTGCCTCAGGATTCAGTTCCTGAGACCATTGCTGTTCTTCATTTATGGAAATGACTCGCCAGAAGTGTTGGACTCCTTTCTGATTATGTCTGCAGATGATGACGAGATCACGAGGGAAGTACGAGGTGAGGAGGTTTGCATCAAATTTCAAGGGGACCTAGACGATCATCTCCAGAATTGTTCTGATACATGGATGATGAGATTCAACGCAAAGTAATGAGGATGGAACGCATTTAACAAAGGTTCTAGTAAGAGTAATATTTAGCAGGGAATAAGCTAAAGGAACCGATGTGTGAAAGGGGTTTGGGAGTCGACGTGGTACTTAACCTGTCGCCAGAGTCCCACCTAACGAGAACAGCAAAGGAGACAAACCGTGTGGTGGAGAATATTAGAATTGTATTCAAATGCACGGATGAAGATATATTGAGCAAACTGTTTACGTCTTATGCTAAGCCATAACTAGAATATGCTTCTCTGGTTTGATCACCACACCTACTGGAGGACAAAGAACCTATAAAGAAGGTGCGGAGGAGGGCGACAAAGATGGTGCCAGAGATATAGAGTGAGTTGAGTTACAGGGAAAGGCTTAAGGACTTGAAATTGCCCAACCTGGAAGATGTGTAGAAGAGTAAGGGGTGACCTGAACACGGCATTTAAGTTTTTAAACATGAACAGTTCCACGGAAGATGTGGGGGTAGGACAATCGTATGCCACAACATGATATTAAGCAAAAAATTTATTAAGGAAAGATGTATGGAAGTACTTTTATAGCACGAGTGTGGTGGATGAATGGGATAAACTGGTTTATAACTGTGAAAACGGACAGCATTTCAGAAGTTCAAAAAGTTCTTTGATACAAGAGAAAGTTCAGGAGATGGGGCCCCACGAGAGTAGAAGTCCCTCCCCCTTTACAGTACAAGAGATGGGGCCCCCACGAGTGTAGAACTCCCCCCCCCACACACACACACGGTACAAATAGTACAAACTCCACACACCGTAATCCACACACAACATGACCACCCCCCCCCCACGAGCGGAAGTGAGCTGCAGTCAGAAAACCAAAAAGGCAGTAAAAGAAAGAAACACTTTTCCCACAGACATGAATTATACGTCCGAACAGACATAACGCCAGAACCTAAATAATAATATGCCTTTCCCCCCCCCTTCTTCTCCCCAACCCCCTACCCATCCCCCTCCCCCTCCTCCCCTTCCCCCCCCCTTCACCTCCCTCCATCCCCCCTCTTTTCACCCAGATGTACAAAACGCCGTATTCAGCGGGACCCACAAATCCACAATATTGTGGGATTTGTGTGTCGAGAGCCCTCGTAAATATGAGACGAACGCGCTCCTGGACCCGTCGACCATAAACAGCCCGGCCTTAAGATATCGGGCCGACCCCTTGAGAGCAACGCACGCTGCCTAAAATATATAGCCGGGCGCTTCCTCCCCCCCCCCCCCCCCCCCCCCCCCCCTTTTTGTAGG
>JAYMFT010009795.1:0-16931 GCA_038088735.1 Panulirus argus
ATATATATATATATATATATATATATATATATATATATATATATATATATATATATATATATATATATATACGATTTATTCCATTCGTATTTACTGTCCACCTGAATGAGCTGAACGCAGATCAGAATTTCAACTCTTTCTTCCTTAATTTTCCATACATGGCGAAGATGAGTGTCTCGAATTCTACATTTCGCAGCTTTGTTTACCAAAAGGAGAATTAGATTTGTGTTAGCTCTGCGCGATGCATACATAATACTGCGTGGAGCAGGACACAAGTCTCTTCACCCAGAGAAATTATTCCCAGTGTTATTTTGTTGACAAAAGAAGTCTGTGTTCTGTACATCAGAACTACATACATGATGTGGTATTTTGTTTGTGTGTGTGTGTCTTCGAAGCAAATACGAAACGAGTCACTGAGAGTGAACTCGCTGTGTCTTTTCTTTACACAGAAATACTAGATGATTTTTTTTACGTAACATTCTTACTATTTATGGATTGTTTTGCAACGATATTATTTTTGTGTTTAGATACCCGACGTTTACAGTATTAAGATACAGCCTATAGAGACTGTTCTCTGTTCTCTCTAAAGAACACTTGAGTTTATTAAATCCTTACGCAGAATACTTGGTTTCTTTCCATCGTGTTTGTTTGTCTTTTTTGTATTTGTTGGTTTGTCTTACTTCCTGATCTTAGGTTGGTCATTCGTAAGTGTTTTATGTCTCCATCTCGTCTGTATGTGTGTCATCCAGCCTCTTATTTCTATAACTACTTGATATTTTCGCTAGAAAGGTAATACTTGTATCAGTGTCGTTTTGTCATTGTAGAGGTTCAGCTCAATAGTTATCTTTTTAATTTTATTTTTTCCCACTTTCTTTGAAGATACTAATTCGAAAGTCAAAATCGTACACCTGGCAGTGCAGTTGGCCGGCGCCCGGAGCTTGTCTTCCTGCCGGCAGATCTCGTGCTATTTACTACTGGATGAACGTTCTTGTTTTTGTACCGATGTGCTTCGATAAGGAACATCAAATGCCAGACAAAATTTCTTCAACTTCTCATAGCAACTAGCCTCATGCTGGCACCCACGTCTCAAAGCGGATTACTTTAAATATTTTTTTAATCCTGTTATATACTTTGCTTTCCTTCTTTCCCTCTCCTCTTCCAAAATGAATGACTGCCCGTAATAACCTTCCTCCCCAAAAATAAACGGGCAAAATAATTCGATAAACAAGACCTCATTCCTCATACAAGAAAGTTTATATATATATTTTCATCCAGTAACTTGTCGTAGACGTGATCAGAAACTTGTTTGCTTCTACTGGGAGTTCACTATAGAAGATGGGGAGAGATAGATCATCAAAATGCACAGGGAGATGTTACCAGCCGACTCTTTGCCTCCCAAGAGACGTTGATTTTTTATTATATATTTTCTTCGTATGGTCAGTCTTGAGTTTATAGTCTATGTTCTCTAGGATGTTCATGTTATTCTTAGGTTTCAAAAGAATGTATAAATCCACACGTATCATTTGCCTTTTATGACATGGCTGATTTTGCCAGCCACAACCTTTGCAGATTATTGTGTTTGTTCTTTTACCCCGAATCGCAAAACACTGCCTTGGTTTTCGTTCTCGGTACACACAGTTATCATGTCATTCACACCACTGATAAAGGACAAACATGCTAGATTATCATTTACATCTACAGCTGTGGTTAATTTAATGCACCATATTTAAAGCTGATATCATCCAGCGCTGTCTTTAAACAGTTCTCTCTCTCTTAACTGGTAGGGCCTGTGGGGTCAGGGCGCCCCGATGATGAGGGAACCAGTCGAAACATTCATCATGGGAGGAGCTGGCACATTCATAGGTGGATCTGGGTTCATTATCCGTATAAATGAGGCAGCGGCAAGGAGGGAGGAGCTGGGATAATGCCGACCCAAGCGAGGAGATGCCCGGGCCCAAGGGGAAACTCATCATAGTTATTTAGTAGGACGCTGTCTCACGTTCTCCCCTCACTCGCACCTCGTCGAGTCTGGCTCCTGCAAAACATGCCTCCTCCTTTCTTCTTCTTTCCCTCACTCGCTCTTCGTCGTTTCTGTCTAGTCCGACTATTCTTCTTTCCTTCTTCATTTAGTCCTTCTCGTGGGTTTCTGCCCAGCAAAGTGTCTTCCTTGTCTTTATTTCTTTGCTTGGTTGTCTTCGTTGTTGTTCAGCTTTCATCCGTTTTCCGTATCAGATCATATGTACTGTTAACCAGTATTTGTCATCTGGTCTATGTCGGAATCTAGACTTGACCAAGGTTTCCCCACCTTAGACGATAAATGAAAACCTTTTCTCGTTAATGGTTAAAGGAACTCTTTAGTAATGGTCGATCAGGACTGGAGATTACTCAAGCTACATAAATCGTCGAAGATTTTTGAAATTGAATATTCAGCAGGCAAACCACAGGGTGCAGTATTCCTCGTCCCGCTGTCCACCCACACACTCCTATTCTTCCAGTGTTGCGTCTCTTTCACCCTTCCTCATGCCATTCATTGCCCCCAAAGGAAGTCTTCTTTTTTCTTCCTCTTTTTCACTCGGTATCCTCATTTCTCTTCGTTTCGCTTCCACCTTCTCTCTCTCTTTAGTTTATAGAATTATAGTGTTTTTTAAAGTTTTTCTCCCACTTCCATGTATCCAGCAGTATCTTGTCTTTCGACTCGCATCCATCCCCAAAATCTTCATATACTCTCCCACGAAGTCTCCAGCGACCCCACATTTCTAGATTTCACTGTCCCCCCCCCCCTCTATACACACACGTGCATTCATTACCACTCCTTCAAGACCTCTTCTCCCATGCAATCTCTCTCCACCCAAGTCTCACACACACACACCTCTGTCCACCGAGCCTCATACACCTTCAACTCGCCAGTCCATACAAACCTACATTCTTTAACCTTTCCACAAACACCCATATTTACTCGCCATTCTACAGACTCTTTCACGCACCCATCACACTGATAACACACTTACATTATACACTATTTCGCACATTCACTTTGATACATCCACCATCACACACAAACACCCACACACAGACACGCACCTTCATTCAACTCGCCCCTACCTCCATACACACCCCGTTATTTATTTCCCTGCCTACTAGCCTACTCCCAACACCCTTTGATAAAGTAAATACTTAATTCGTCGTAACCTCCAGAAATCAAGACATTGCCTCCATTAGCATGGTGTTGGTCCTCCTGCCATTCTCCTCACAACACGTGACAGCAGCCACTCCGTCACCGTCAGGGCCCTCCCGTCCTTATCTGCAGGCCTGCCTCACAATGAGTCTGCCAGCGCTCCCTCCCCTGTGTTCCTCTCAGTGCGTGCGTGTGTGTATGTGTGTGTTTGTGTGTGTGTGTGTGTGTTTACTTGCCTGTATGCCTGGTTATGTCTGTTTTCTTATTTTCCTTCTTTTTCTTGTAACTTTATTCTTTCCCTATCTTTTCCTTCCTCTTTTTCTCTCTTTACTAGCTTTCTTTCAGTATTCCCTTTCCTCTCGTTCTCTCTTTTTTACGTTTCTCCCTCCATCATTCCCTCCATCGCCTTTCCTCCACCTCTCTGTCTCTCTCTCTTGCTCAAATATCTCTTTATCTCTCACTTTTACTCCACTAAATCTTCCACGCTTCCATTCCCCTTTCTCCCAACATTTCGGTCCACTTGTCTCTGTCACACACACAGCCATAATTTCCATGACATTTAAGGAGTGTTCACCGCGAGTTCCCGCAGCCATATCTATCCCCAAAGTGGTTTTTGGTCTATTTCTGTATGATGTTTAGAGGACTTAAGCAAGTGTCAGTGGCTGTTAGAGATGGAACAGTCTTTAGTGGATGTTTTTAGATATATATTGAGAATTTTTTCCAGACTTAGATATGTGAATATTTATTTTTCTTTTGGAGCGAAGGAGATGAAAGCAGATTAGCGTTTCTTGGTATCTTCAGTTTTTTTTTAAGTTTGGCTCAGTGTTTGGTGTTTGTTTTTGTTCAGGAGCATTTCTGAATCTGTTTTGTTAATATGGATATCAGAGGAACGTTGATGGGCCTTTCTGAATACTAGTCCATGTGTACTGAGTTTTTTTCCCAATTTATATTTTTTAGCTTTTGATTCTTGTTCTGTATGAGATGTTTTCCTGCATTTATCATAGTTCTTATTGGCTGATTTTGGGCGTTAGTAGATATTTAGCTTCAATAGTGTTCAGAACCCTACCTTACCTCACCTCTCCGTCTAACCCTACCTTACCACCTTACCTTCCCTTGCCTTACCTTACAGATGATACATATTCACAGGGGTCGAGTTCGGTCCGCCAATGTTGGTACGAATACAGCTCAAGGCCAAGCGCCACAGATCTGGCAATTCAGACGATATCAGGACACGAATCTCTGTACTCTCGACGAAGAAGAGAATACATTGCCTACAATATGTCGCGGGATGGTCATCCACCTTCATGCTGAGAAGCGGTGGGCACTGCACATGAGATTTGTGTTCATAAGTGTCAGGGAGAGTCAGGCAACTTGGCGAGGAGACGTGCGCTTGTCTCTGTCTGCGAAATCATATAAAGATTGTGCTCACTAGCGTCGCGCAGGGCCGGCTAGCTTTTCTGGGAAATGCTTTATCGTATGTGCTTCTGCTGCTCCAACATGGGGACATTAACCTATTGTATAATCTTATTAGGCCTGCGGGTTGCGGGGGGAGGGGCGGCCTCCAACAGACTAAACAGAGGAGAAAGACGGTTCCTTGGCTACCACAACGTGTTGTAGGAGTGCAGCCAACATGCTAAACCTTCGTAAGATATACGTCAGGTAAAGAGAGATACCAGGCAGAGCCGTGGGGTAAAACGCCTCAAAAACCACTGTAAGGTATACGTAAAGTAAACTATGATCCCAGACCCAGCTGTGTGAATAAAGACACCCCGAAGCCGTCGCTAACTATACTAAGGTACCTGATCTTGCTCTGACAACATGGATGTGGATCTGTCTCGACTAGTAACCCAAGCACTTGGGATAAATTTCCTACCTTGAGCTTGAAGTGACACAGCTATAGAGAGTTTTAAACACATTCCTGATGCGCTTCACCGGCATAGTTTATGGAGTGAAATACTCCACTTAACAATTAACTAAAGATCAGGATATGCATACACTCGAAACTTCTTGCCGAGTTATAATGATATTTGCATATTATTAAAGACTAGGGGGTGAGATGGGAAGGGGGAACTCGATGTAGAGGAACTTCCATTATCTGCAAACTGCCGACGGAAGTTTGTATAGCGACTGAAATTAAACTTCGTTTTCGTCCAAACAAAAAAAAAAAGATGTTTATTCTTTGTTCAGAGCCAGTGTTAAATATTAGTGTGTAAACATTCATGTTATAATGCCCTATGTGTTTACTTTCCCTTCTCGGTGAGATTTTCCCGTTCCTAACTCCAAACACTGGAGACGTAACCCCTGCATAAATTTACATGCGTAATTGTTATTTGATCTCCCGACTGGGATGACTTATTTGTTTTCTTGAAATTGTTATTTCTGGATTTGTTTTAGGGGGGTGCAAGAGCGCGTGCGCGCGCTCACACACACACACACACACACACACATAAATCATTCCACAGTGGCACTTCTTAAACCCACGTATCAAGAAAACGCTTTAGACAGCAAGATTTATCGTTTATTCACCCCGTTTCTAAATATCAAACCGCCTCCTTTCAAATCCAAGCAATTTATCAAGTTTCGCGAAACATCTGCAGATCTGGATATCGCGCGTAAATCCTCCCTTGACTAAGAAATTTGCAAGGGTCCTCGTCAAGGTGAGACGTACGAGCAGAGAATTCAGAACCTAGTCACTCGCCACTTGCGGCGCCTGAAGAGCTATAAAGATATTTTTCGGCGAGACGATTATAGTCGAAGCCATTGATCTCGTGTTTCGAATGTATATATTTTCTTCATTGTGACCGATATAGCACAGGAAAAATATGCCCAAGGTGTTTATAGAAAGAGGAAAAGATGAAAGAGGGAATAGAATTCCAAAGCTTCGCTTTTCGAGTAAAGAAAGAAAGATGGAAATCTTCGAAGTAAGATGACATTACAACTGGTATATTGAGACCTTTCAAAACCCAGAGAAATAAGATCGAGAGAGAGGCTCTAGTCAAAACCAATGCTCTTCGCCCAAATGTGATGCTGCTTTGTTATAACATCGCTATACAGACACAAAGAAATCGCCAAGTTGGAAGGAAATGTTCAAAAGTTTCTTTTTCTCTTTTACAACCTTTACGTAATTAAGTAAAACATTAAGATTACGGGGACAAATTAAAAGCTTTAAAACTTCTCTCGTTACAACGTAGAGGCAAGAATTACATTATCATAAAACCATGGAATATGTATAAAGGGGACCTTGTTCTTAACCCATATACGAAGATGATTCCCTCCAAGAGTGACAAACTGGATATGGAACGTCCAATTCAATTCTGCAGACGAGCGGAGACGAGGGAGTAGACGTTAAGGAAACCTTCCTTGCGATCAAGGGTACGATTTGGGTATTAGGATGGGAGGACGCTCCTGGGCTTTGGAATTATAATCCACTTTTTTTTTTTTGCGAAGTAAATGACATTTATGTGACTCGATCTAATTTTTTTAAGCGGCAGACACGTCCAGTGATAATTACGGACATTATAAAGTGCACGGGTATGAGAGTCATTATTTCGTTTGCAAGAAAATCATTTGCAGGACTGCCAGTGATAACCAGCTCATTGAAATGCAAGGGCAACTGTCGTTTTCTCAGTTTCTTTCAGAATTGCAACTTACACCTCACAAGCTTGTATATAAGGGCGACTTTTTGAAGGCATTAGTCCCGGCGATGTTAGGGCGTTTAAATAAAGCCTTTTGCTAAAACCTGACGCATGCCTGTTTCGAGAGAGAGAGAGAGAGAGTGTATGTGTGTGTAAATTAAGGACACCATAAAAAAAGGAAATAAGAAATCCTCCACCTATACCGGAGGACACAACACCTCCATCCTGGACTCAACCTTCTATCCTCCGTCTCCTACAGACTCGAGAGACGACGTGACGGAGGAGTCTCCGAAGCGACGGCGTCACAACCTCGTCTCCAAGATTACGCTGCGGCTGACGCCCGCGGACGACGGATCCCACTACTCCTGCCACGCCCACCACCCCGCCCTCAACGCGCCCATGAGAGCCTCGGTCAAGATCTCCGTGCAGTGTAAGTAGCCTCCTTGGTTCTCTCTCTCTCTCTCATACTTTCTCACTACTTATATATCTCTCTCATTAACTTTCTCTTTTGTTCTCATGCTCCCACACGCTATTACTTTCTCAGACTATTATTCTCTCTCTCAATGATAGATTCTGTTCCATCTTTGTAACACACTCTCTCTCTCTCTCTATTGTTTAAATGAACTCATTTTTTTATACCGTGACATTAATAGATTATTTTTATATTTCGTTTTTTTTTTATAATATTTCTGGCTTTTTATTGTCTCTTTTTCATTCTGTACCGAGTAGGTAGACAGACATTCAAGGCCGCCAAGGTCAATTTAAATCTCCTCACTATGGATTTTTATGTTTGTATATCACAGCAATTGCTCACTGATCAAAAGCTAGTGCGTAAAACTGAAGTCAATAGGATTATACAATGTTTTAATCATACGATTATATCTTCGTAAATGGACTCATAATAGTTGGACATTTTCAATATTTTCCATTCTGGGCAAAAAAAAAAAGTTCATAATATGTAGTTGATGCTGTCATGAGCAATATGATAAACTATAAATTGAAATATTCGGTTTATTATTCGATGGAAGAGAATTGTTGACATTGAAGAGATGGTATAAGAGTTAGCATGAAGAGTCGAGTCTGTTGATAATAAAACATTTGAGTAATGGAGACCGATCAAGCTTTTTGGTAATAACTGGAAATTTACGGATAATTGATAATTGTTTAAGGAAGAACGAGCCCACGCACTTGCCATGGCGTATTCCACGTACGCCCACGAACAAGACAAAGGACTCGTACGTGCACATGGTTGCGTACACGATACCTACGCGGACGCAATACCCACGTACGCCGACGAGTAATTTACTTGTACTTATATAAGTACACAAAGAGGGGAAGGGTTGGATGGGCTGGCTAACCACAAAGGCCCGTGCTAGGCTAAGGGTGAAGACAAGGGTTCGAACAGGGCTAAGACCTAAGTATTCTTTTATGGTATACCTCGAAAACCCACACCTGGTTATGATATACATACACAAAGCAGTATGCAAATATACACATATACATATGAACCTTTTAAAGTCGCTTATTTTTACAGTTATAACATAAAATTCTTATTTATCCATCAAAATTTAATGCTTCATTTTGTACTATCATATTTCAACTAAAAAAAAAAAACGTGCATAGTTTCGATATCAATTCATGTTATAGTACTGCATTTCCATCCAAAAGGATTTTAAATGCTGCTTGTTTACATGCAAAATTCATATCAAATACATCAGTGAAAGAATCGGTAATGCTTTCAGAGACCTTTGTAATAGCAGGACAAAGTAGGAATGCCAACACTGGCGAGCGAATGCGGTATGTCTCCTAATGCAAATCTTTGTACGAGGATGAAGCAGCTTCTGAATAAGTTGAAATAGATTGGTGGAAAAAACGTTCTGGCCTCTTAAGGACGGTAAGAATGGTCGTGACAATTTAGTCACTGGCATTATGTGATATGTGTAAAAACGTACTGATGCCATATTTCTTGAACATTTGCTGAAATTTGACAAATTAATTGCCAAAAAGACCCAAGTGTGTGCTTTCTATTTGCCTCTGACCCCTTAAGAATAGCAAGAAATGGTGAAATCACAATTATGACATATGTATAGTGTGGGAAATGTGAAAAAGACAGTCATGCTGAATTTCGGGAACTCTGGCCGAAATGTGCCCAAATAATAGTCAGCCGATCCAAAATTGTGGTTTTCGGTAACTTTTGATCAACAAAGAATAACTATAAATGATAGGATCGGAAATTTCACATAGAGCCGGAAATGTGAAGTGACGTCTCTATGAAAATCCCATGAATACTTGCTGAAATATGACCAGTTATTAGCTACGCCTAGAGCCTCTAAAAAAGTGCTTGGTGACCTTTTTTGAAAAGGTCGATATGGCTCAAATCACGTATGTATCCCGTACGTTCTATGTGGTCTTTCGAAAGTAATCGGTATTCAGTGTTTCGCTTCATGTGAGTAAGAGTGTTGTAAGGAACCGCAGTTTAAAATATAGTTTTTGTGTATTCACTTTTGACGTTATGAAGTTTCATAAAAATCGTCTCCTTAAAGAATGAATAATACTAAGCATTTTTTTGTTTGAAAGTGGAAGAAGATGAAACACAAGTGCCGTATCTCTTCTTCTATAGGGGCTTAATCAAGTTTTCTATTACCCACTGAATTTCCCATTCTCTCTGAATGACCAATTCCCGTTTTCTTTTCCCCACAGACCCACCGGGCCCTCCCGTTATCACGGGGTACACTGCAGGAGAAGCCATCAGGGCGGGCGAGGAGCGAACGCTCACCTGCAGATCCAGGGGTGGAAACCCCCTGGGTCGGGTCGTCTGGTATCGCAACAACGAGAATATAGACAGCACCGACCGGGCCGTTGGAGCAGAGAGCGTCAACGAGTACAAGTTTATTGTGGACTCGTCCGACAACGGCGCTGTATATACTTGTGAAGTCAGAAACAAACTAACAGACAAGCCCCTCCTCGCCTCCGTCAAGCTGGACGTCCAATGTAAGTGATCCCTGCCACATTTTCTTTTCTCGAATATGTTTCACTCCCAGTTTTCGTGTAAGATTTCCATTTCTTGAATGATCTTGTATAATCTTTTGTTTACGGTGTTATAGTTGTTCTTTACGTGTGCATAGTTTGAAGTCTGTTCTCTCGATGTATTAGAAACTAGAACACAAATTCTTTCTCACCAACACGTGCAAGCCTGAGCGGTATAGATATATTCCACAAAGCCACAAACCGAAATTTCCCTCAAAAGATTGCTATAATGCGGTTATTCACGTAGATGATCTACAACAAAGCACCCTTAGTACCATCCCCGAACACAGAGCTCGTCGTAAACCCTTCTCTATCTACGAGTATTTACTGCCAGGTTCCCTCCACACTCCCTCCCTCCCCCAGCCAGGAGCTATTCCCTTCGGGGGAAAGACCTTTTATGATGCTAATCTCCAGCTAAGACCCCGTGAGACTCCAGACACCGGTAAGCGTGTCGGTCTTTATGAAGTCACAGGAAGGACGTATTTGTTATTCATTACTCCTGTCCATGAAGCGAGGTGGAGGCCCCTGTTGTTCTTGCCTGGGATTCGCCGTCGCTCTTGCTGGGGAAACTTGGAGAAACGTGGAAGTTGGGCGGTGGACACAAGATGATGAGGATGTGGCAGAACGCGACGCTTGGTGGGGGAGTTGGTGGTGGATTTATGATGATGTGGAGGAGCAAGATAGTGCTGGGGGAGTTGTTGTTGGGGGATGATGTAGCAGGGCAGTGGACACATGATGTGGCGGAGTCCTTGAAAGGATGCTTTACGAGTCCTGGATGGATGCTGTAGGAGCCGTGGGAGGATTTTAGGGGTCCCAGAAGGATGCAAGGACTCTCAGAAGGACACTGTAGGAGTCTCTAGACCTCACAGAAGCGTGTATCATGCTCCTGTGGGTTGCAGTGGAGACCAGGTGTCCAAGAATCGCCAAGAGCAAAGGTAACGCCTCATATACCAGGGCTTGGAAGGGATAGTCCCTAAGCACGCCCACGTCAGGCTGTAAATACATTTCCATAATTCATCGGTCAACACAGATCCCGAAGAATCTCATTCATAAGATATAAATTTACTGAAGTGGAAAGTTATGTTTTGACTAGTTTCTAAGAATCTATCAAACACTTTGTGAAGGCCTTGACATATCAGAACTCTCGCCTATAGTTTTATTATATGGTTACAGATACAGCAGGCACTGTTGTATCCTAGAGGCTGTTAAGAACAAGTCCTTCAATGAGAATTAGTAGAAACGAACAAGTATTGGAAGTGAGGTAGAAAACAAGATATATAATAGGAATGAAGAGATTGGAAGAGAAAGCTAGGAGAAATGGGGACAGGGATAGGAGAGAGGTATTAAAGAGGATGGGAAGTTAGTGGTGAGAATATCAGTTTTGGGAAACCGTGAGAGGTAAGGGAAGATAATAAATAGCGAGAGAGGAGGAAAAATATTCGGGAGAGTGTAGAATATGAGCGTTAGGAGTGCGGAAAATATAAGAGAGAAAAGTTATTTGATACCGAGGGGGAAAAGGCAAATTAAGAGCGACTCTGAAAACTTTTCTTATACTCTCTCTACAAAGGGATTGGCCGTTCAGCACTGCAGAAGGTAATGAAAATAAATTCCAGTAGAATAACAAAAAGATAAGGAACTGCACACACTAAAGCAGATAGATTCCAAAACTGCAGTAAACAGTTGAAATTGATTCACACAATAGCATGAAAAAGAAGGCAAACTACGACATGGTTAGTGGGAGGATATAACAACAAAGAGATATAAGAGATAAGACGAAGAGGGAATTGCAAAGGAAGAGAGAGATTTCCTTTGGGCAACCAAAAATGTGCAGCAAGTTGCCACCTGCCCCTTCGTCTGGTGTGCCTTCTCATCACAAGTTTCTCTCTTGTGGTCATTTCCAGCTCTTGCTGGACGGGGTTGAAGGAAGGGTGGGTTAGATGTCGATAGGAGGGCGAAGGAAGTGTGGGTAAACCGTCGAATGCGGGGCGAAGGAAGTGGTCGATAGGGGGTCGAAGGATGAGTGAGCAGACCGTCGATAGTGGGTGTCTAGCGGGATGGAGGTGAAGGAGAAGGAATGTTGAGGGAGCTTCACGTACTCATTCTGCTACTAGAGGCTGTAGACGTCGGGGTAAGGTACATTTGGATGGTAAGGAAGGCGCTCGTTGCTCTTATATCAATGCTAAAGTTGTGGGAAGTGAGGTTTATGTGATCACATTATTGCTAAGGTACGTAAGGTATGGGAAGGAAGAGTAATAGCTTGATTGGTGGACAGGGAATAGGAGGGAATAGAATAGAGGTTGGTGGTGGCTGGAGCGAGTTGTGTTGGTGTGTGTGTAATACTTAAAAATTAATGAACACATATGTACATCGGTAACTCTCCAGACCCGTTCAGCGGTTGGTTGACCGATATATATCTCGTGTACAACAATATGTTTTCCGGTGTTCTGCGTATCTTCCATCGTAAAAACCTTACTGCCAGTCGAACCTGTGTCTTCATGTGTTTTTATGACCCTGAAACCGTTCTGCTAAGGTTATCGCTTTCGGATGTTGCCCAGGCTCAAAATATATATATATATATATATATATATATATATATATATATATATATATAAGTTGAAGTACTTTCGTCCTTTTATAATAGAATTTCATAATTTCATTTGTTACCTTAATTAGCACCTTAACTATTGCACTAATCAATACATCACTTTACGTAATGAAGTTAAGGAAGACTAAACTGTAAATATCTTAATGGAATTCCGGTAGATAATTGTATTACAAGAAGTGAAGGAGGCCATCTTCAGGAACTGGTCAGTTTCGTATCAAAACCTCGAGGGTAATATTCCATATCTCACGTCCTCTGGTGGTAGAAGTGGGGGGGGGGAGCATGCCAGAAAGAGAGAGGGAGGTAGAGAGAGAGAGAGAGAGAGGAGAGGTGAAAGAAAGAAGAATGAAAGAGAAGAAAGTTTCATCGGAATCCGATCCCGAGTGAAGGGGGGAAAAGATATAAAGGGAGAAAAAAGAAAGTTTTGTAGAATGAGTCATGGGGAGGAAGACGCTTGCTTCTACTGGGCTTAGGGAGAAGTGGGGCAGCTCCTCACACAAGGAACCTCAGAAAAAATTCTTCTAATGCTTTTGGTGCCATTTGTTGGTGAGGTGGTGGTGGTGATGATGGTAACTGTGGTGGTAGTAGCGGTGGTAGGATATGCTCCCACCACTCCCGCTATTATTACTTCCATTTCCACAACTGCTAATGCTCCTGCTCCTACTTTTACTGCAGTTGAGGCTCCTGCTTCTGCTACTGTCCATGGTTCTGCTACTACTACTACTATTACTACGACCATTACTACCACCACTACTACTACTAATGATAATACCACTACTTCTATTACTGCTAAGGGTCTTTGAATTATGGGTGGGAAAAAGACGTCGATTAAATGTAATGCTCTATCTTCATTGCCATATTTTTTTTTCTCTCTGTTCCTATTTCTGTTCAGAAGACGACTAGTAACATAAGACTCTGTCCGTCTTTAGAACAATGTACGGTATGTCTTTGAGGCATTGCTGCCGCTCACAGTAATTGCCTCTATGCCTTTTCGAGATATGAAATCTGATCAAGAATGTTGGTATTCTTTTAATTCTATTAATATCTCTGTTCCACCGTATAGAGGGAGAGTGTGTGCCACTGTATATATATATATATATATATATATATATATATATATATATATATATATATATATATATTGCTAAATCTGGGAATACATATAAGGTAATTTATCTTATATCTACGAGAAGAAAGTTTAACATACATCAATGTTTAAGATGAAGCAAAACACATTCATATATACATACATAGATACACATATACATATATTTGTGCAGTCATACATGCATATATGTTTACATCATGCATTCCAATTACATACATTACATAAATGTATACATACATACATATTTACATACATATATACACAGTGGCACATTGGATAATATTGCAGTAAAAAAGTCATATCTAGACACATTTATGACTTCACATTTACGTACGCGGGCTCATTAAGATGTCACATGACGTCTGATAAACCACTGAGATGAGGGAGTGGGAACATAATTAGAATCAGATATTAAAAGTCAAAATAAAATGTTAATGCGAGTTACTTCCATGCCAGAGGGTTTTGGGGGTGTAAGTGAATTTTGTTAAATAATCGATATGTATACATAAAGGACAGCAAATTAACTTCCACATGCGTTTCTTTTAATTGGAAGCGGATTGAAACCACTGGATGGGAACTGTAAAAGGCATTCAAATTGCATTTCCTTGAGTTTGAGTAAATTAACAAATACCGCGTTAGTTGCCCCTGGGTGTATTGACGTATTTCCATGATAAATCGAGTTTGAATTTTAGTCGTTTACCAAGTGTGTGTGTCGAGTTCCCGCTCCACAATCCTTTTGCACAATTGTTTTAACAGTTTGGGTTTACACTACCATTCCCTGATCACAGATCTTAACAAGGTAGTTTCGCCCTAGTGAAAACTGTTCTCAAGAGTACTGTAGTCATTTAGGAAAATTATTTTGCCTTTCGTGCAGAAATATACATCCTCTCCCACAAAAAATATATATATTTTTTTTCATATTGTTACATCAGCGTAAGTAATGTATTTAAGTGAGTGATGTTATGATTTTGATTGTGTGTTGTGTTTATCACGATGTTACTCCATTTGCACCGTCGGTCTTTTTTTTTTTTCTTTCTTCTTACAGCGAATAACGCAGACTTTTGGCGCTTCGATGCACACACTCGCTCTCTCTGTTCAAACGTTCGCTCTTTATTTTGCAGCCGGATCAGATAAAGGTATTGTCTTTGCAGCACATCTCGTTGCGTTCGCAGTGTAGACGTGAAAAGAAAGGTGGAAAAGTTTGAAGGTGAGCCGACTGCTTTGGCAGTGTTGTAGAATCACTCCTGAAAATGGATCAAAGTTTTCTTCATTGGCTAAAGTCGTCGTAATTGTGAGACTAGGTCAACGACCTCATCACGGGTTATCGTAAGCGATTCTCCATTATTGTTACTTCTTTTTTGCATTCCTCCTCATCGCCAGAGATTCTAGGAGTCGTTTCTGCTCTCGGCAGAGATGAGGGAAAGGAAGATATCTATCTAGCTCTTTTATTTGTCATTGACTCGCTTATCAAATCTGCCCAGGTCCGTCTACTCCAACGAGGATGCGCGAATGGAAGAATAGTGAGAGAGAGAAATCTTGGTTTGAATTCCCCCACCACTGCGAGAGATAGAGGGGGAGGGAGAGACGTGGCCCTCATTAGCAAGCAGAGCTCGGGTGACGTGCGTGAATACAGTGAAACGCATCGTAAATGCTGTGACTGGGATCAGGTGTTTTCACGGAGGGCTGCACCTGGCATTTGTTGCGTCACTCATTACATTCCTCTTGCCCGACTCTTACTCTTTTTCTCCTTCTCTTACCTTTTTTTCCCCACTTCCCCATTTACCTCACCCCCTACCGTCCCTCATCTCTTCCCCGCCATTTACCTTACTCTACGTCTATCTTACTCTCCACTCTTCCTTTACTCTCCCCTCTTCTTTTACTCTCTCCTCTTCCTTTACTCTCTCCTCTTCCTTTACTCTCTCCTCTTCCTTTACCTTTCCCCTTGTTTTCCTCTCCCACCTTCGTGGAAATAAAAGCTCCAAAGCTCCCTTCATCCTTTTGCCTCCCAGGAAGAGAATAAGGTCCGCGGTCTCCCTTGCGCCTTTTCCATCATGCAATACGTTACTCATGATTCTGTCGTCGCTCCAAATTCATAAATCCTCTTTTTCCATAACTCCCATATCCTTCCCTGCGCGCCCCATTTATCTCCAGATGCGTATATGTCCACGTTATGTATCTATGGATACATATGGTGTATACTGTCCATCTTATTCATCATGTATCTGTTTGATTCGCTTGTTCCTTTAATGGATGCCTGTTTGTCGTCAAAGACAATATCCACATTATTTTTTTTTCTCTCTAAAGACATTTCTAAGTCCTTAGAGAGAGTGAAAGTATGTTTTGTAAACCTGATACATACAAAGCCGTCGAAGCCGTGTGTTTCAGTGTTTCCAACGTTTTTGCCACACACACACACACACACAAGAGATGCATCTCTCTCTTGGAGAGGAAAGTTCTGTGTCACGTATTATTCTAGATGATAATTCTTGCGTCATCTGAAATTTCTGTGTTGACCTTTCGCCGAGGCTTAATATTACCCGTGAAAAATATGAGCTTACACGCTTTTTCACTTAAACGTCTGCAAATCAGCAGTGAAGGCCACACAGTTCCCTTTATTTAGATCAGCTTTTGTCTAAGTTTTAAGTGTTGCCAGAAGAGGGGAGGCTGCAACAGTTTTCCCCCAATTCATTTTCCTCCGTTTTCCACGCCAACCCTGGGATAATCCGGCCTACTGGATTTTTGCGTTTGTAAAAGAACAATTCCCTCTGACCTAAGAGCATGACAAGAAAATCTAACCGTGAAATATATGCATATTGGAGCGTTTTATCTTTTTACCGTGTGCCTTAACTTCAGCACCGTAATACAGTAGTATAACTTCTGAATGAATTTCTCAAAAACTTACGTAATGGATCTTATAATTCCATGTTGTTCTGTCGTGTGTATCACTTTTGTATTTGGCATAATGTGTACGGACTTTTGTCCGTGACTGGAGCCTTCTACATAAGAAAAAAAATCAAAGATATTTTATTTCTTTAACCGTTACTCTCTGATCATGATTGGTATATTCACATCTTATCAGCACCCTCAGTATCTTCGTGTTAAGTCCTAATAGATCGGTTAGGGAAAGTATCAGTTAATGAGTTTCATCAACATTGGTTGCAATGATAGGTTAATAGAAAAAAAAGGATTTTTTGGTAATTTTTGACCTAAATGGAGATGAAGTCAATAAGCTTCCTATTTGTTATCGACATCATTTAGCATATGTTGGTTCACTTTCCCTTTTCTATAGGTATTACTTTGGCTTTTGATCCCGAGAGCTGGCTGCTTGTGTGCCCCCACCACTAGCTAGACCACGGAATACTCGGCAAGCTGCTGCGTCACATG
>JAYMFT010009806.1:0-16931 GCA_038088735.1 Panulirus argus
ATGGTGAGAGATGGGTGATTATTGGTGCTTATGCACCTGGTCATGAGAAGAAAGATCTTGAGAGGCAAGTGTCTTGGTAGAAGCTGAGTGAGTGTGTCAGCAGTTTTGGTGCACGAGACCGGGTATTGGTAATTGATGATTTAAATGCGAAGGTGAGTAATGTGCCAGTTGAGGGTATAATTGGTGCACATGGGGTATTAGGTGTTGTAAATGGAAATGGTGAAGAGTTCATGGATTTGTGCTGAAAAAAGACTAGTAATTGGGAATACCTGGTTTGAAAAGAGATATTCACAAGTATAGGTATGCGAGTAGGAGCGATGGTCCATTGGCATTATTAGATTATGTATTGATTGATAAGCATGTAAAAGAGAGACTTTTCGATATAAATGTGCGGAGAGGGGCAGCTGGTGGTATGTCTGATCGCTATCTTGTGGAGGTGAAGGTGAAGATTTGTAGAGGTTTTCAAAAAAGAAGAAAGAATGTCAGGGGAGAAGAGAGTGGTGAGAGTAAGTGAGCTTTGAAAGGAGATTTGTGTGAAGAGATATCAGGAGAGATTGTCTGTAGAATCGCAAAAGGTGAGAGGAAATGAAGTGAGGGGAGTGGGTGAGGAATGGGAAGTATTTAGGGAAGCAGTGATGGTATATGTAAGAGATGCATATGGCATATAAAGCTGGGAGGTGGGCAGATTAGGAAGGGTAGTGAGTGATGGGATGAAGAAGTGAAGCTGTTAGTGAAAGAGAAAAGAGAGGCGTTTAGCCCATACTTACAAGGAAGGATGCAAATGACTGGGAGATGTATAAGAGACAACAGCAGGAGGTCAAAATGAAGGTGCAAAGGTTGAAAGAGAGGGCAAATGAGAGTTGGGGTGAGCAAGTATCATTAAACTTTAGGGAAAATAAGAGGGTTTGGAAGGAGGTAAATATTGTGCTTAAGACAAGAGAACAAATGGGATCATTGGTGAAGGGGGCAAGGGGGGAAGTGATAACAGGTAGTGATGGAGTGAGGAGGAGATGGAGTGAGTATTTTGAGGGATTGTTGAATATGTTTGATAATAGAGTGGCAGATGTAGGGTGCTTGGGTAGGGTTGGTGTGCAAGTCAGGGAGAGTGGTTTGGTGGAGAGAGAAGAGGTGGTGAAAGCCTTGCGGAAGATGAAATCCGGCAAGACGGCGGGATTGGATGGTATTGCAGTTGAATTTAAAAATGTGGGTGACTGTGTTGTTGACTGGTTGGTAAGAATATTCAGTGTATGTATGGATCATGGTGTGTTGAGTATTCCTGGAAAACTGTATGGGAGGGTATTGCCTGAGAGGGTGAAGTCATGTGCATAGCATCAGATTGAGGAGGAGCGATGTGGTTTTAGAAGTGGTAGAAGATGCGTGGATCAGGTGTTTACTTCGAAGAATGTATGTGAAAAATACTTTGAAAAACAGATGGATTTGTATGAAGCATTTATGCATCTGGAGAAGGCATATGATAGGGCTGATAGAGGTGCTTTGTGAAAGGTCTTAAGAATATATGGTGTGGAAGGGAAGCTGCTAGATGCAGTGAGAAGTTTTTATTAAGGGTGTAAAGCATGTGTACGAGTAGGAAGAGAGGAGAGTTTTTGGTTCCCAGCGAAGGTCGGTCTGCGGCAGGGTGTGTAATGTCCCCATGGTTGTTTAATTTGTTTATGGATGGGGTGGCTAGGGATGTAAATGCAAGAGTTTTGAAAAGAGGGGCGAGTATGCAGTCTGCTGGGGATGAGAGGGCCTGGGAAGTGAGTCAATTGTTGTTCGCCGATGATACAACGCTGGTGGCTAATTTGAGAGAAAAACTGCTGAAGTTGGTGACTGAGTTTAGAAGTGTGTGAAAGGAGAAAGCTGAGAGTAAATGTGTTTAAGAGCAAGGATATTTGGTTCAGCATGGATGAGGGACAAGTTGGTTAGGAAGTTCGAACGGAGAATAACTGTAGGAAGTGAAGTGTTTTGGATATCTGGGAGTGGACTTGGCAGCGAATGGAACCACAGAAGCGGAAGTGAGTCATAGGGTGGAGGAGGGGTTGAAGTTTTTGGGAGTGATGAAGAATGTGTGGAAAGAGAGAACGTTATCTCGGAGAGCAAAAATGGATATGTTTGAAGGAATAGTAGTTCCAACAATATATGGTTGCGAGGCATGTGCTCTTGATAGGGTTGTACGGAGGAGGGTGGATGTGTTGGTAATGAAATGTTTAATATGTGATGTGAAATGGTTTGATCGTGTTAGTAATGTAGGGGTAAGAGAGAGGTGTGGTAATAAGTGTGTGGTCGAGAGAGCAGAAGAGGGTGTATTGAAATGGTTTGGACATACGAAACGAATGAGTGAGAAAGGTTAACTAAGAGGATATATGTGTCAGAGGTGTAGGGAGCAAGGAGAAGCGGGAGACCAATTTGGAGGTGGAAGGCTGGAGTGAAAAGGATTTTAAGCGATCGGGGCCTGAACATGCAAGAGAGTGAAAGGAGTTTATGGAATAGAGTGAAATGGAACGATTTGGTTTACTGGGGTCGACTTGCTGTCAGTGGACTGAACCAGGGCATGTGAAACGTCTGGAGTAGACCATGGAAAGGTCTGTGGATAGGGAGCTGTGGTTTCGGTGCATCACACATGACAGCTAGAGACTGGGTGTGAGCGCATGTGGTCTTTTTATGTCTGTTTCCTGGCGCTACCTCGCTAACGCAGGGGATGGCGATGCTGTTTCTTGTGGGGCGGGGTGGCGTCAGGAATGGATGGAGGCGAGCAAGTATGAATATGTACATGCGTATATGTTGATATGTATTGTGTGTATGTATATATGTGTTGATATGAGTGGATTGGTCTTTCTTCGTCAGTTTCCTGGCGCTGTCTCGCTGAGGCGGTAAACCGATCAAGTAATATATATATATATATATATATATATATATATATATATATATATATTGCAATAAGTCACAGTGGTACACGTGATATAATATTTGTTGATAAGCACTAGGGAAGTGAAATACAAGCTCCCAAGTGCACTCTGGTGTAATGATCACGTCATCAGGGGTGAGAAGAATGAGATAGAAGACGTAAAACAGTCAGTTGATATAAAAGGAAGAGACTTAGCTAAGACGCCATTGGAAAACAAGCGTTATCACTTGTTTACCAGTGTTCCTTTTATATCAGCTACTGTTCTACGTCGTCTATCTCATATTTGTATCTCCCCTGACGATGTTATCATTACACAAAAGTGCACTTGAAACTTACCGTGTTTCATTTTCTTCGTGGTAATCAGCATATATATATATATATATATATATATATATATATTTATATATATATAATGCAGAACCTTCACTTCACCGTGAAGAGGTAAATGCACAATCACCAGTGGAAAGACAAAATAAGAAAGTTTCGTTTATTTCATCCTCTGAAAGAGGATGTAATAAACGAAAGTACTAACTTGTTTCTTATATTTCCAGTGGTGATTGTGTGTATATATATATATATATATATATATATATATATATATATAACGAAACAAGTGACGAACACATTTGATGATTTCTGTTGCCTAGAGACTCTCTACTCAGACTTCCATAATTTATACCACTGGGAAAAATCACCGTTACCCTTCCCAGTATGTTAAGGAAAATCCACGATGTTTTGAATGGCGAGTTAAAGTCAGGAGGTGAATCACTGGAAAAATGGATGCATATACTGGAAATAAATAAGGTACTGGGAACTTATACTGGAAAGATGAATGCATGTACTGGAAATAAATAAGGTACTGGGAACTTGTACTGGAAAGATTGATACAGATACTGGAAACGCACTAACCGCCTGACAGATGGGTGTACCTTCAGGTGTTTTCCCCTATACCTCGGGACTCGTCTGAATGCTTAGAATAGATGATATTCCAAAAGGCAATAGTTTCCATGGCTCCATAATTTACAAGGTGAATTTCGGCGGTGTAAGCACAAGCAGATGGAGTGCAGTAACACTGGCTGGTATGAAATATTGAAAAATAGATGATTTAAGGCCAATTGTTGCATAGGACATAGCAGTATAAAAACATTGCTGTTCACCGTGAAGTAATGAAAATTGTTGGTGTACATAGTATTTATTAAGTATTGTGTATTTACACAAATACAAGCTGCACGAGTGACTGGTATTTAATTACATAATTCAACGGGATTAGAATTTAATTACATGAATTTTGTTGTGGAAAAAAATTTACTCCAAGTGTTAGTGGAATATATATATATATGATGCAAGATATCCCAGTGGAAAAGTCTTCTCTAAATACTACAGGAATATGTATTCTTCAGGTATCTTATTAAAAGATATACCTTTCAGATATAATGTTTTACATTCTCTAGTGGAATACAAATCCCATGCATTCTGGTAATTCAATGCAATATATAGTTCTTAAGAAACCAATGGAGGTGTATGTCCTGATCATCATCTAACAATTGCTGAAAGTTTGTGCTATTAATCCCAGACTAAGTCCAAATTTCTCTCGCCAAAAAAAAGAGCACTGCTTCATTTGCACTCTACATCACCCGTCCGTAAAGGAATACATAAAACTTTCTATTCACCATCCACATGAAATATCCTTGGCATGTTCTCAAATCCTCTGTGCATTCAGTATCCATATGAAAAGCAGCAGCCTTAGTATTTTGTCAAACCTTCATATGAAGCTCCTAGCCCAAACATTCTAGAAATGACAGCACAAAATACAACCCATCATCTTTAGAAGCCAGGATTGTGAGGGCAGATGGACAAAGGAATTTATAAGGATCCTCCTCTTGTTAACCCCGCCTTCATTTTTTGAACACTCCACAGAACGCAACAATAAACTGCACGCTCTCCAAATAGTATCGACCCCTTTTCTCATCGATACAGTAGCTCACAATGGACGAAATCTGAGCAATTTTGTAGCCTGCATTTTGTCGGTAGGCCTTCCTTTTCGAGAATGTCACCGTGCTCTGCCAAGTAATATATTATAATGTAGCAAAAATATATCCGGCATTTTTCATTTTTAACCTATGACCACCACCAGTTCCCGAAATTCATTGGGAAACACGTTTTGATAATTATGTTATGTACTGAATAACAAATAATAGTAGGCATTGGCAATGCCGTGTGGGAAAATAAACCAAATATATATACAAATTTTTATTGTCGAATTATAGCTTCTAGTAGTCGATATTTAGCATATCCACCCAAACTCTGTATAGGAAATCAAACCAATATATAGATTTTTATAGTTTATTGTTATAGTTTCTAGCAGTCAATATTTAGAATATCCACCTCAATTCCTGTATAGGAAATTAAAGCAAGACCTCTCTATATAGAGATATCTTTATTAAGTATAGTTCTTTATTGTTTAGTTACTAGCACTCAATATTTTGCATATCCACCCCCGCTCCCCGCATCAATGACTTTATCCTGTGTGGCATAGCAGCCACCAGCGCCTGTGACAGCATGTACCTCTGGCGCTTTTTAGTTACTCCGAAGCCAGCAATGCACTGTTGACCGCGGCTTCTCGGCTACGCTGGATGACGTTGTGATGAGCGGATCTCTTCTGAGTCATTCCTACTCAGGTGTGTTCTGTGGGGTCGAGCTCTGGGGATTTTGGAGGATGTGGCAGAGCGTAATCGGATGGTCCATGAACCCAGCATTTGACATTTGCTGTGTGTTGGGCTGGGCTCTTGTCCTTAACGAGGCAAAACGGTGTTGCGTCAGGGAACGGCAGCACCCTGACCCAACTTCTCATACTCTACCCCTGTGAACCGTTCCACACCAGCAACGCGTAGTTGCACGATACCACGTCCCTTGATCCAACCAAATAATCCAGAGGATATTCTCCCACTTCTGCGATTAGCTTTCACATGCTCCACATTATATGTCAGAAAACATCAAATGTGATCGGCGGATTAAGCAAAACTTCCAATAAGAATAATCGTTTCTAAATCCTACAAAATAAAAGATTACGACGTTGTGGCAACACCTATGCCTCATGTAGGGTGCAATTCGTATCGTGTATCATAAAATGGTCATTTTCAGCACGAATCATGAGATGATACGTCACATCTACATTTGTTACCCCATCGATTGAGGTAGAAATAATATCGCAATACAGTAAGTCATAATGTCATTGTATTTGGATGACATTATAATACACCTGTAACTACTTGCAAATAAATGCAATACTAGACCACTGCCATGCATATTGCAAAACTATGTTAAAGTTATGTTCCTATTCGGCTACAGTTCTCTTGGGGCTGACGTACTAATACGTATTAGATGCATGAATGAGTGGGTTGCACATGACGTTAGTGACTTTACATATATCACAGTTCATTACATTATGCGGCAGATGAGACTTTGTGATTATCAGGTGCAAGGGGAAAGAAGGGAAGGTATAACTCTAAGTCGTAAATACCAACTCAATAGAAACTGTTGTGCATTTGGTACCGTGTTCGTTTCAAGAAATACCATAGGATGGGGTGGGGGGGATACTTTTTTTTTGGCGCAAATTAGTCCATGAACACAAAATACACACGGCCCTCTTCCAAGACACTATCCTTATCCGTCTAAAGTTACACAAACCTAAGACAACCAACAAGGATGAGGAGAACTCGTACACATCATCCCACTCGCCGACATTAGAGTACAAAACAGGTCACAGACACCGGCATACCTCCCTCCACAATACAGCCTCCCAGATATGAATTCCAACGACAAAAACTAACCATCACTTATCCGTGAGGAGATTTCAGTGCCTACCATCCCGCTTGGCTCAACACTTGTATACCCGGAGGTGAACATCTCGTAAGCCAGCTGTATCCTTTTAACATTCATCCCACAACCTCCATCAGCCACCCTCGCCAAACTACATTCTGCACAACAGCACTGCATACAAGAACCACCTGAGGAACGCTATACAAACTGTCCTCTGAACCCTTACATAATCTGGTAATACCCCTTTTGAACCATCCCACACAGCTAACGCTATGCCATTCTAAAGGCAAATATTGCAGTTTTAAGAACAACGTTGTACAAGTAACGTCCTTTAAGCTTTTGCAAATGTTTGTAATTATCAGGTGTTGGTGTGGTCGATCTTTACGTGTGGAGTTGATGGATCAGTGGACGTAGAATCAAAGACTTTATCACAAAGTCATCGCGGGGTTTGTCCTTGGGAATTGTTTAAATTATTACGAGATCCACCACTGGTTTTTATGGGCAAGTAATCACGAGACTTACCTGTAGGACTCATAAGACACCACTGGCATTCATGGGTAAATCATTATGAGACACCACTGGGACTCATGGGTAGATCGTCACGAGAAGCACCACTGGGACTTGTGGGTAAATCACAGCGAATCAAGTAAATCACAACTACAGGGGAATCTTCAGCTATTATTGTAACCACCAATGCCACTCAAACACTATTTTCGTTTATAACATTGATACCAGTCACCGAATACAAAGTCATTCCCTAATCCACGCCAATCACTAATCGCGAACCACAATTTTGCTTTGAATTACTATATGCCTTTCAACATACAACTTCGATTTAATCGTCGGAGTTAGATTACAGCAAAATACGTCCACCAATCATACATCAGGGGTAGCACTTTGGACCATTATCACTGTCATCTTCACCATCGATACCGCCATCACCATCACTGTAAATCCTCCCTCAGGTTCGATCATCACTTCCGTAAGATGGAACAGAACTGCATCCGACCATCTCAAGAGTCGCAGCCGTGGACGTCCTCACTCAACCACTGAGAATCGGTATGTATCTGCAATTTATATAAAAATATCAGTAACCAAAAGAAAGACTGAAAAAAAGTCAGAATAATGAAATAAAGGGATAGATTCAAGCTGGAATATAACGCCTTAAAGGGGCCTACCACACTGAAATAGAGTTCGGAGTAAAGATGATAAAAGATTTTTTTCCCCTTTTTTCTGCCAGGGTTTGACGTGGGGAGATTAATGCGTTTCCTTATCAGCGCTTCCCTTCCCAGTGTCTGTGTGTCGTAGGCATACAAAAAACCTCAGGTTCGGCCAAGACCTCCAGAGGAACCAGACTTTGAACGGTAAAGTTAAGATTTATTATGCTTCTGCTCGTAAGTAAAGGCATATGTAAGTCTTTCTAGTAGGCACGTACTTAATATTGTTCAGGCTATTAAGTATGTTCATATAGAACGTATATTATGCTCCCGTTAGTAAGGAGGAATATGTCTAGTTCATATGTTGTACGTAGGCATGTATATATATATATTATATCTGCCGTGTGCCTGAAATAGTGAGAATGCCCAACCCATCAGGTAGAAAAACCCCATCACTACCAGATGTTAGGCACATATATATGGATCATCACCAGGGTTGATAATTTCAGGAGTGGTGCATTTTTTTTTTTGTGACCAATTTTACATACATGCAATAAATAAGCGAATGTTTCAGCTAGCTAGAAAAAAAAATATATACAGAAGTATATAGTCGGTATTGGTTTTTCTTTGCTGATATTGCAATGAACATTACATATAGACCTTTTACACAGATATTTTCCCTTTTCAAAACAGCAAAGTTTTTAAATACCTTTATTAGTTTGCATACCATTCCCCTTTCAACTTTATGTTGTTGGGAAGACTTTACATTTGCTATAATCTAAAATTTTCATTTCACATCATTAGGGACACTAAATATGTATAAATAATGAACATTTAGCAAACAAGAATTACTAAGTGATTACTCAAGAAAAGTTTTATGTATTTTCGGTGTACTTTCACATAAAAATTATTTTGTTGAAAAAAAGATTACCCTTATTCGTAATACATGACACTCCTTATTAAAGAAAAAAAAAGTATTGTTTAATGATTATTTTACATGCCTATCTTTTAGCAATTGAAATAATAATTCTGAAATGAAATTTTTTTATTTCTATAACAACTATACCAATTATAATTATGCTTAAAGTCAGCTGTTGATAAAGCATTACTTCGCAAATAAAAAATTAAGTTAAAGTTTGCCTTTCAGGTATTTGATAACTATACAGGATATCTAATATCGACCTTACATTATCGAGGACAGTTCTTATCATCATTTGTTAAATATAATGTAATGTTCAAATAGAATTGCGTTTAGTGGATATATCCATAACTCTGCTTTGACGCAGTTCATATTAATATTAACAAGCACCAGCAAGCACTATGCCTTCCCTGCGGCGCACTTGCACCTTCTAGTGGAAAAATCTGAGCGACAGTGGCACTTAACTTGAGCAAACATTGTATCAGGAGTTGAAGTTTGCGGCATCAAAGTGGAAGCAACTCAATATTAACAATGG
Source organism: Panulirus argus (assembly GCA_038088735.1). Classification (NCBI taxonomy): domain Eukaryota; kingdom Metazoa; phylum Arthropoda; class Malacostraca; order Decapoda; family Palinuridae; genus Panulirus; species Panulirus argus. The sequence goes on from JAYMFT010009806.1 coordinate 9,336, forward strand.
CATACCTAAAGAAGGAAAGATCATGTACATCTCTGTAATGTTGTAGGTCACCGAAACAACGCCCAACCGATAAACTGCACCTTTTCTGAAACTTTTGTCATCCACCCTGGTGATGATCCATACGCCCTTGCTTTACATCTGAAAACAGTTTTTCTACCTGTTAAATTGTGGCATTTCACAAAATAACCCATTTTTTTCCTGGAGCTGACTGGTAGATTAATCATGTTTCTCCTAGTTAGAAAGGCATATATAGTACTTACCTTCAGCCCCTGCAAGTAAAGAGGAAAATACAACTGCTGGTGTTGCAAGTATGTATATTCGTGCGTTACTTTTTCTTTCCCCAAGTAGTTTTCATGCTAGTCATGAAAAACTCTGTGGGTGATTAATTCAGTCATGTATTCCAGGCTCCTTCCCCGGAGCGTGCAGCACAGCTATATTTGGTTTTGAGCTCATATTGCAGGTACAGCTCATAGTAGCCATACGGTAGTGAAAGGGATAAATTCGGGCGTGTTCTGCCCTTGCGAGCGTATGCTCGTGTGCTGCATGCTTCCCTTTAGGCGTAGGCTTGGCACGGCTGTGTTTGATAGCTACTGAATTAAGAAACGTGTTTAGGTCTACGTATGGGGCACCCTAGCTGATGTTCACAACCTATAGAGGTTAAAACATTGCCACCAACATACCTTTAGAAATGACGAACCTCTTGGGGTGAAGCAGTAAAGAAGACCTTTCAACTCTTTGCAGTTATCTGGAAGACAGGTTGATATAACACAAGTATCACACATTACCGGCAAATGACATCGGGTTTAGTGATTTGTCCTGGTGTTCGATGCTTGAAAGGGATTCAGGAACGTCTTCTTAATGTTCAAAAAGCACTGTTAGGTTCCAGAAAGAACGAAAATATATCAACGAGTTTATCTATTAGTTTCGCGTATATTTTACTTAAAGCCCATAACATTTAATATACTTAAATGATGACGCCATTGCCTCTTGCACATACAGTGATACGGAAATGTACATTTGAAACATGATCATGTACTTCTTTTTTTAAACTTGATCACCGTTTCCCGTATTAGCAAGGTAGTGCCAAGACCAGACGAAGAAAGGCCACATCCATTCTCTGGCTGTCATGTGTAATGCACCGAAACCACAGCTTCCTATCTACAACCAAGCCCCACAAACCTTTCCATGGTTTACCCTGTAAGCTTCACATGCCCTGGATCAGTCCATTGACAACACGTCGACCCGAAGTATACCACATCGTTCCAATTTATCTATCCTGTGCACGCCTTTCACCTTCTTATATGTTCAGGCCCCAGTCGCTCAGAATAATTTTCACTCCATCCTTGTTCCCTCCACTTCTCACACATACATCCTCTTTGTCAACCTTTCCTCACTCATTCTCCCCTTATGTCCAAACCATTTCAGCAAACACTCTTCTCTCTCAACCACATTTTCTATTGCCACACATCTCTCTCTTACCCTTACATTACTTACTCTACCAAACCAACTCACCCCACAAATTGTTTAAACATTTTATTTCCAACGCATTCACCCTCTTCCGTACAGCCTTATCTATAGCCCATGCCCTTGCATCCATATGATACTGTTGGGTCTACTCTTAAAAATAGCCATTTTTGCCCTCCCAGAAAACGTTTTCTACACATTCTTCAGCACTCCCAGAACCTTCACCCCCTCACCATGACTCACTTCCGTTTCTATGGTTCCATTCGCTGCCATGTCCACTCCCAGGTATCTAAAACTCTACACTTGCTCCAATTTACTCCATCCAAACTCATGTCCCGACTAACCCGTCCTTCAACCCTGCTAAGCCTAATGCTTTTATTTACATTTATTCACCTTCCTTTTTCACGCGCTCTCGCAAACTCATTCATAAATTTCTGCAGTTTCTCATTTGAATCTGCCACTAGTGTGCTGTATCATCAGGAAACAACTGACTCACTTCCCAGGCCCTCTCATCCCCCACAGACTGCATTACTCGCCCCTCTTTCCAAGACTCTTGCATTTACCTCTCTCACCACCCCATCCAGAAACAAAAAGAACACCCATGGTGACATCACACAACCCTGCCACAGACCAACCTTCACTTGAAAACAATGACTCTCCTCTCTCTCTATTCGATCACAAGCTTTACACCCTTGATAAAAACTTATCACTGCTTTTCGCACTTTTCCTTGCACACCGTGTATTGTTAAGACCTTCGCCAAAGCATCTCTATCAACTTTGTCATATGCCTTCTCCTGACCCATAAATTTCACAAACAAATGTATCTGTTTAGGTATTTCTTACACATTTTTTTTAAGCAAACACCTGATCCACACATCCCCTACCACTTCTGAAACCACACTACTCTTCCCGAGTCTGATGCTCTATACATGCCTTCACCCTCTTTATCAATACCTTCCTATACAACTAACCAGATATACTCAATAAAATTGTACCTCTGTTGTTTGAACAATCACATTTATCCTTCTTGCCTTTATACAGTGGCACTATACATACATTTCGTCAATCCTCATGCACCTCACCATGATCCATACATACAATGAAAATCCTTACCAGCCAATCAACAAGTCTCTCTCTTTCTTAAGAAATTTAACCGCAATATCATCCACTCCAGATGCATTTCATCTTAAGCAAGGCTCTCACCACCTCTTCTTTCTTCAACAAACCACTCTCCATGGCTCTCTTCGCACACCATCCCGGCCCAAATACCCTATCATCAAACACAGTTTACAGTCCTCCAAAATACTCACTCCATCTCCTCTTCACTTCATCACTACCTGTATACCACCTTTCCTTTTGCCTTCACCGGTGTTCCTATTTGTTCTCTTGTCTTTCGCACTGAATGTACCTCCTTCCAAGATATCTTCTTATTCTCCATTAAGTCTAGATATGACGAACCTCTTGAAGTGAAGCAGTTTAGAACATCTTTGAACTCTTAGCAGTTATCTGAAAGACAAGTTATGACACGTATCATACTTTATTGGAAAATGGCATCGAGTTTAGTCATTTGTCTTAGTGGTTGATACTGAAAGAGTTTCAGGAACGGATTCCTTACGAATTTGTAAGAAGCACTTTAGTTTCTGAATAAAATAAATAATAGTAACGGGATTATCTCTCAGCTTCGCGCATATTTTACTCAAGCCCTTACCATTTGATAACCTTGAATGATGACGGCAGTGCCTGTAGCACATATAGTGATACTCGAATATACACTTTTAAAACATGATCATGTATTTTTGAAATACCTACAGAAATAGCTCTCCCAAACCTCTCTCCTTGGTGCTTCAGATGGAAGCTTTTGACGCTCAACATCGTAAATGACTGTGTATTATAACCTCAGTCACCCACTCACGTGCCTGGAAAAATTAGTAGAGACATTTAAAGGTAATATCAAATAAGACAACACCAGCGACACTGTCATTTTATTTATTTTTACAGAAAATATCAATCATTGCCAATTCAAGTTGAAAAGCTTACTGACCGAAAAAAAAAAGCACAAAGGAAATTTCTTCCAAAAGTCTAGAAAGTTACTATTTTTCTTGATAACATTCACAAAAAAGACTTGTAAGAATTTTGTCACTTTATCTGCAGTCACGTCAGGCGCACACGCCAGGTCTCAACTTTCAACTTTAGTGGCCATTGCAACATTTCTTGTACAAACATAACAATCCCTGCATTCTAAATTATCTACAGGTGACTAGCTATAGTGAACGCTTAAGTGTGCTGTTTATACTGTACTCTTTTTTTTATTTTACCCCCATCTTTACTTTCTGATATTGGTTAACACATATTAAACGTAATAACAATGCTTTCCAGGTATTGCAAACAATGCGATCAGTCACAGGAAATCTCTCTATAACATTCACACGAAAGTAACACATTCTGTATTCACTACAGCAAAACGTAAATGTCGGGTTGTCATTCTGATGTTTTCTGGAAATAACGATATTAAGTTTGATGTGTAAAGAATGACTCCAGTACAGGGGACTCATTCCCTACAACCAACACCAGGATTTAACATAATATATGTGCATATACACTGGACAGGAAATTGATTTACAACGGTGCTAACGTTAAGCCTTGTTCGTAACATTTCGTTTACCCTCTTTCGTTATACAAACAACAATGCAATTTCCATACCTTAGAAATATCCTGTGGATGTTGGATCCGACTTGGAACACAGGTCTTCCAGTAAACAACGTCATAAATCCAACCTGTTGAGAGTGTGTGACGACGGTGCAACAGATTCTCAGAACCAATTCCGGTAATTTATGTTTCGACGAGCTCTATACGGAGAGTGACCAGGAAATACAGCTTCCACTGATGGATAAACACACAAAGAAAAAAAAAAAAAAAGAAAAAAACAAGTTCATCATGGTTAGATTTGTTCCTAAGTGACCGCTTCCTACAAAGGCCTATCACTTGAAAAGCCAGCAATGAAATTTTTTTTTATCACAAATGTTCACAAGTTTCTATGTACACTTCTTTCACGACGGAGATACATCTCTCACGGTCTCTAAAGCGCTTCATTAAAATCTAGACATAGTTGTTAAAAAACAAAGCTATTTATATTATCTGTATTCTTCATATAATTCATAGGTCTGTGCAACATGTTTTTTGCTTTACATCTACTTCCACAGTAGTAATATACGTCTTCTCTATACAGTAGGCACCTTTCAATTTCTTTACCTTACACACTAAACTAGAAACATTTATTGTAACTATAAATTCATCTAATAGACCCAATGAGCTACACAAGTGTTTTATGTACAAAGCTTTGGCGTGGCTGCACAACAGTGTGGATCTCGCAAACATTAGTTTTAATATCCAGTGGCGAAGCTGGGGGGTCAGTATAACGAAGAGTGGAACCTTGGGAGACGCTAGTGGACAGTGAACTATAACTTATAACTCTTAGCACAAGTTTTTTTGAGATGACTTGAAAAAAGCCTGGACGCTCATCTCGATTCACTTGGGTTAGAAAATGTGTAGGAACTTAAAAAATGGCAATCAACCCACTGAAACTGAATTTAACGCAGATAGTGTTGGCACCAGAGCTCTGGCCAACTCAAGTTAACTAGGTACCTGTAACAACAATCTCACGTACGTATATTCAGCACATTTGTTACTAGCATCTCTCAAGATTACCGTTAACGTCACACAAGTCAACTGGACGACTTTCAAGGCTGGATCTCCAACGTGGAGTGTCCGGTTACATACGAAAAAGAAAATAAGACATTCGTTCCATAGAACGCTGTGGTCGTTTTAGCCGGTATCCTTGTTCATTGTTTGGGTAAATCAGGTATATATATATATATATATATATATATATATATATATATATATGGTAAACCTGGACTAACAACCAATTCACCCAAACAAACATTCAGAAACATGAAAACCTGCTAAAAGAACCTAAATAAAAAAAAGAGGAAGATCGTTTCAACCCCCATTTATTCCTAGGGTGAATTTCTTATATCTATAATTGACCCTAAGAACCTAACGGGGTTAACACTACCCTTCCCTGACCCCTGAAGATTGCGTAATAATGGATCTTTGGCTCATACGACTTGATTTCTCCCACCTGGCCGGTGGTGTACTGGTTGGGGAGGGGTAACTCCCAAGGTCTGTACCTCCGTGCGTGGGTAGGGTGCTAAATATAAGGATTTGTGACACTTTCTCAAGGTATCAGGTGTGTTCCGGTGTAACACACGAGCCTGAAACTATAAAAAATGACTATTTCCTCTAAAAATGCTATGCTAAAATTTCCCGATCGTTACTCTACTGAATCCTCCCACCACGGGTCAATATAATGATATCACTGTGTACACGTACGTTTTGTTTTTCAACATATATACAGTTGGTGGAGGAACCACCACACATACACACGTTCGTGAACACTTCCTCGACCCAATGATCACATCTGGACTTCTGGAATATACTGGAAGCAGCTGGCTGCCTGTGTTTCTCTCTGGACCGGAAAATGTATCACTCGACTCTTTTTATATTTTCAGCCATTAAACACGATCAGCTACTGTAAGCCTTAGAGATGACATTGACAAAACTCGCAGTAATGTGACGAGATATTTTGTCTCGCTTTTCTGCAGTTTTGACTTCTTTCTTTTATGATAAGCTCGATGAACTAGCTTGCATTTTGTAAAGCAAACCGACATTTACTGTTCCAGTTGCCAGTTATAATCCATATTTCATGTGTTGAATATAAAGCATTTTACAGTTATAATATCATTAAATATTGTGGGAAAAAGGAAATGATAAATATCATCAATTTTAATAAACTAAAAGAATTTTTAAAATGATCTGAGCGTATTGTTAAAATCCAAATCATGAAGGGCTCTCTAAGGCTGAGTATCGTGGACATCAATTGGTTTCCAGTACATGTAACTGTATCCTCACGAAACACACATCCCAATATGTACAAATGTTGTATGGAAGAACAGCACGGTTCAAATATTATAAATATTACTTTATACTGTAGGATGTCACAGGAATAGGATGATTTGTGGTTTGGATTCACCAGTACCCTTTTTCTTTTTTGGCTTCTTAACCTTGTGTTATATATATATATAGTCTGAACAACTACTGGTTGAAGGGGATAAGGAATTTCACCCTACACTCGACGATGCGATCATAAAACAGCACTGAGTTCATCTTATTACACTAAAAATAAATAAACAGCCTCTCCAAGAATGCCAGACGCTCCACTCCATCTCCTACCTCAGTCCTTAAGAATGTACATACTTTACCAGTTTTCATATATAACTACATTCATTCGCAAACATTAGCCTCTTTTTCCCCGTTTTTGATGTGGCACAAAGGTCAATGAATGGTCTTCAGCGTGCATTTCTCGCGCGACTGTGCGTTCATCACACGACAAACCATGGTAATATGGTTTCCCATGCGCTCAAATTCAATGTTCACGGGTTGGAATTATTAAATACCTCGTCTCCCTTTTTTAAGCACTGGTACATCTTTCTTACTGTTTCTTTTGACCAAGGATCACTACACCCATATCCTGCTCCTCTTCACTACTTCTTCCTCGGGGGCCGGACGGGAACTCCCTGCATCTCGGCCTCTTGTTCGGCCTTCTTCTCCTGGGCGTTGGTGACGGAGGTGGCCTTGTAGGGGATGGGGCCGTAGTTATAGGTGGCGTAGTCTACATCAGCGTACTCCATGTCTCCTCCGCCCAGGTTGGTAAGGAACGGCTGCCGAACAACATGACAGTCATTAGTTTCAATTTAGAAAATTCAGAAGTCAGTAAGGGGGAGGAAATAGAATAATTAGGTACATTCATAGACGTTATCTCTCTCTCTCTCTCTAGCTCTCATTACACATGACAGCTAGAGACTGAGTGTGAGCGAATGTGGCCGTTTCGTCTGTTTCCAGGCGCTACCTCGCCGGCGCGGGGGGTGGCGATGCTATTTCCCGTGGGGCGGGGTGGCATCAGAAGTGGATGGGGGCGAGCAAGTGTAAATATGTAATGTGTATATGTGTATGTGTATGTATGTATATATGTGTATGTTGATATGTATATATATGTACTGTGTATATGTGTGC